>JAHWFP010025210.1:0-13405 GCA_023313725.1 Lithobius niger
ATCAGCAATAAGTTATAATGTCTTTCGGCCATTTATTTTTGTTGGACAAATATCTGGTCTTCTTTCTTGGAATCTCGATTTTCGGAGTGCATTTCATCCAACTGTTAAAGGTGGCCAGTGGTGGATTACTGAAACAATTTGTGTTGTGTACAAAATAGCCGTCTGTTTTGTGCCACTCTATTTCACTGAACCTCCGCATGGCAAAGTTAATTTGGTCCAGTACGTGTTAACAGAAATGTTGGATTTGTCGACTGTTGTGTTTCGACTTATCATTTGGTTCATTTGCCTTGCAAAAGGAAAGAAAATTAGAAAACTAATGCTACTTTTAAGAGAAGTTGACCCAATGATTCGGAAAACGCTGAAAAATAGGTGGATTGCATTTCGATATTCACTTTTATTTTTGGCTGTAAATTTGTTTCCCTGCATGACTGCCATCATATTAGGGTCTTTATCAGGGGCTGAACCTGTTCCCCGTTTCATGCACTACTTCTTTTTCACACTGACAGATTTTTTTGTTTGTTCTTTATTTTCAATATCTAATAAGTTGACCTCGATGTGCTTCGACTGTCTGAAAGAGAATTTATCAAACATATTGGCCAATCGTGGCACACATCGAATCGAGAATAAACTTTCCAGGCTGCGACATGAATTTGAAAAACTGTATCAGCTGGCTTCTATAATACAAACTTGTTTCTCTGCGATGATAGCTTTGGATTTAGCTTTCAATACTTTCACGTTTTGTGCAGCAACCTATCGGTTGTTGTTGATTGATGAACCGTTGTTACCGAAGTTATCTTCTTTCGTCACGTTCATACACGCCATTAGCCGAATATATGTTATAACTGCTGCAGCTGATGCTGTTACGAAACAGGTTAGTAATCTCACATATCACCCAATTTCACCACCTCAATCCTCCTTTAACTATGGAACACGACGTGATTGCAACAATGGTTCAGGATTGAGATGCAGAAGGAGGTATGATATCTGGATATCGTGCCTGCCTCTGATATCACGCCTCCTTATGAATTATTAATGAAGATCTCGATGACATCATGCCTGCTCCAAATTTAAAAAACGACATTACAGCCTTTATTGAAATTAAGAACAGATCTGTTAAGAGCTTCTTTTATTTAAGCCGTTATGTCGACAATCAGCTACTTGGAAGAAAAAAAACTAACGTTTTGTGATCGTATCGTCTAGGGCCAAAAATTAAAATTAAATATCATCGATTTAACATTTTGTCTTTGCTGCAAGGATTTGGGGGGGGGGAACTCTATCCGTACCTATTTCGTCCAGCTGTATCCTTTTTTTTTTCTAATTTAAGCCAATAATTTCCTAATCCACGTTCGTTTTGTAGCATAAATTTGTAGCTGCAGCATATCAACAAACTAGAGCAATTTTCTACGAAAATGAGGCTCTGTTAAATCATTGTTAAATCATTTCCGAGGATTTGGCTATCCTGTTTTTCCCGGGTATGGTGTCTGCGTAATGATGAAAATTACTTGTTTCAATGCATTCTTGCATGATGCCAAAATTTAATGCTACTTCGGTGAACAATGGTAAAAGAAACTGCCCAATCAGACAGGTAATGGTTATAGCATGGATTTCGTGACAATGGGCCGGTGTAAGCGAGTTAATGCACCCTTTTGGTAGTGCGAAGTCGGAGGAGTGTGGAATCGTCCGAGGGAACAAAGCCCCTGAAGTTGTTCTACACCTCCGCAGACGTCGCTCAACCAAAAGTTCACATTAAATCGCTGAACCAGCCCATTTCAGCAAAGTCCAGGCTATAACTGTCTTATTACCCTACATTCATTATGTGTAGCAGCGCCAAACGGGAATACTCTTTTCGGATGAAGGGAGAAGTTTTCATTTTCGTGTTTTCCAAAAGCTCGTACAGCAATCAAGATTCGAGCAACAGTGTTTTAATTTCTCGCGTCGTATTGTAGCAATAATTACGTTGTTGACTGAAAGGGCAATATCTCGTTTCCCTTGTTCGTCGATTGGAAAATTCGGAATCAAGCAACAGTCCGTTCCTTCGAGCAACGATGCTTTAACAATACGCTTTCATCGGACATTGCACGTGAGATATTGTTACTAAAATTTGGTTGTAGTCTGACGGAGCAGAAGCTTATTTCCCTTGTTCGCTGAAGGAATACTTCGGAATCGAACAGTCATGCCTACCATAGGGCCGCTGCAGTTATTAAAGGTGATGTTGGAGGTTCAAAATGTAGCACTGCTGGAAAATCCAAAGTACCGATCCATTTTCGACAATTTCAACATTTTCTAGGCTCATATCCTGGAAACTAGATCAGGAGCTAGATCTGCTTGCAGATCGAAGTCTCCAATGGTGGTTTATATAATGTTGTGTATACAATGCTGCAATTTTGTGAAGGAGTCCTCGATTATGCAGTCAAGGGGAACAATCGAACATGCATACAATATTTTTGAAAAATTAATTTTTTTAATGCTGATTAGCAGGCCCAGGACACAGGTGAATGGATAAAATTAAGAAGACGATTTATCGAAAATATTGTATTATGTTCCCCTTGACCCTAAATTTTATGAGTAGTTATGGTGGAGGGCCCTGACTTTAACCCCAAAATTGTTTAGGCATGAAGAGGGGGCTTACCTTGACCCCAAAATTGCTTAATCCTTAGGAGGATCACAAAATTGTGGCAACCTGGGCCGTAGAATTGTTTAGTCGTTTGTGGGTTATACCTTAAGCCAAAAATTGTTAATCATTGATTGGGGGTTGTGAGGAATTAACTATTACCCTCAAAACAGTTTCATTTTTCAAGTTGTTGAGACTTCAACTTTACCCTATAATTAGCCCAACAATTAGCCCAACAATTTACTTTGCACTGTCCTGTGGAAAAGACTAATTGCAACACTGTGTGCACGTATTTTACAAAATGGCAATTTGTTTCATGCCTCTATGGTTATCTTACTCCGAAAAACATTGTCTCCTCCAGAGAGGTTAATCCAGTCCAAATTTTGTTACCCATCATGGTAGTTTTATCTGCTGCTGACTTTAGACGTTTCGTCTGGTTCATTTAATTTGCAAGGGAAAGAACGTTGGAAAACCCCTGCTACTCTTTAGAATAGAATAGAATAGAAAGTGTCGGCCAATAAGCTTAGAGCTTTTTGAAGCCCAAGCGGCAGATGTTAAATGGAAGGAACCACCATGCTGTCAATTGTTTTTGCCGCAGGAGGGAGGAAACCCTCGTCCAACAGTCTTGAAACAACCGAAGAAATCCGTTCATATACACTTCCCTTCACCAGGATTGAACCAGGGTCTGTAAGAAGCCAGAGATATACAGCCAGGACCAAGGATGTTGTATCGAATCTAACGCCCTAGTGCTCGCAGCTATCCATGCACCAGGGTAGTTCAAGGGTAGTTTAAGGGTGGCTCACTCAGCAATTATGAAAATGCTCAAAAGTAGGACTTGCGTTGAAGTATTTCTTTTTGGTTCGGTTCATAAATGTTTTGTTTCAAAGTCTTCTTATGCCGTTTGAAATTTTTTGCAAGTTTATCATTTCTGACAGCTGTTGAGTTAGGCACGAGCACGTCAAAATGAACAGGGTTTTATCAGATATCTTTTTGGGTGCGCGTTGTATTCGTAATGATCTTCATAGAATGAGCCTTGAATTTGAACAAGAGGTATCAGCCGGACTCGATGTTATAAGATTGTCTCTCTACAACTATTGTCTTGAATTTAACATTGAACACTTTTTGGTTCAATTCTAAATTTGCATAGCCTACCAAAGAGTTTTGGGGGGTTTTAACAAAGTTTTCCGCAAGACCAGTAGCATATAAAGACCAGCAGCGAAACGAGGAGGAGTACTGGACTGGTTTTAGAACCTGTTCCAGCATTTGACGAAAACACAGCTACCAACTTTGTACTACAAAATGCATCACCCGCATAAGGTAGTTTAAAAGTGACTTGTATGCCACATAATGATAGCTCACCGTCAGAAATGCATTGGCCCATGTATCCAGTTTAGGCTAGAGTAGAATTTTTGTTCACCTACTCCTGCCTGGCATGACCAGTGGTATGCCAAATCAAATAATGTTTTCTTTCTTGTGTTTTTATTTTACAGGCTGCGGCAAGTTTAGAGCCATTACACAATGTTAACCATAAGGATCTCAGTAACGCTGAACAATTTCAAGTAAGTTCTGCCATCCGTTAAACATTCTTTTCTATGGAAGTTGTTTAAAATTTTGGGAGTGTTTTAGCCACTTCATTTGCACATTGACCTAGCGTTTTGAAATCTAAAGATAAGAAAATGAAGCTGCACTCCCGGAAGCGAGAGTGTTGATAAGAATA
This sequence comes from Lithobius niger, assembly GCA_023313725.1. Classification (NCBI taxonomy): domain Eukaryota; kingdom Metazoa; phylum Arthropoda; class Chilopoda; order Lithobiomorpha; family Lithobiidae; genus Lithobius; species Lithobius niger. The sequence continues at coordinate 4,329 of JAHWFP010025210.1, forward strand.
TCGAATCAACGCCAACCACTTTGGTATTGCTCTGGCATTACTAATGCTAACCAAGATTAGGTTGGGAAATTATGTTTGGAGAGCACAATTACTCAGCTGAGAGTGGGTAGCTGTAGAAATATTGAAAACCGTCAATGTGATTCAAAACGTGTGGAATTAACATTAAGTACCATGCTTTGTACGATTTTTTTGCTTCGGACTTCTTACGTTGTAAATACAAAATTTGCTTGTTTCGGCTTTGGTGGATGGCTCTTGTGTCATCCTGGTAGCATGTTGTCGGGGCCACTACGCTTCCAGACGGGGCTCCATTACCGTAGCGAAATGGTCCAGAAAGAACGAAAATGCGAGAAACAGATTATCTCCGTAAATGTTTTTGGTTTGAATTTCACCTTTGAACTTATAAATTTTGCTGCCTTGCTACAATATGTCAGGAAAATCAGAACAAAATTGCAATAATATGGGGAAGTACTATGAACGACAGACAGACACACATGTGATGTAAAGTAATGTCATGATCTTTACATAACTGGAAGTGATGGCATCAACCACTTGACCGGAAGTGACGTCTTTACCCCCTCACGCTACGTGACCTGTCTCCCAGTCAGGGTGTGTAAATTCTAGCAAAGAGTACGTATAATTTATGCGATGTTTGGCGACCCCCATGAAACGACCCTTCCCATATTACACATGACCAGAAGTGACAACACTTTGTTCACGTGACACCAACCCACCCAGTAGGATTTCATCCCCGTTCCAGTTGTGACGTGTAAATTTTACCAAATTGTATGTAAATTATACATGGTGACTTGATCAGGGTGTATTAATTCTACCAAATTGTATACAAATTCTATAATGAAGATCCAAAATATATATTGCATATTCTTCATGCCATGACTGATAGAATCCATCATTTGAAATCCCCCATATATTTTCTTTAAAACAACTAAATGTGTGTCAATCACGAGTGGACGTGAAGGATACTACGTGTTGAGTGATTAAGTCGAGATGGTCATTCCATCCGAACAAAATTAACGATAATACCGTGTTCTTCAAACGAGGAGCTAATTTGTTGAAACTGAGCTATGGTGGATTTATAAATTAAAAGCTGTGAGTAGCTATGCTTTGCTTGGCGTGCCACGCTCGTGCTAGCACCTTGCTGGCTGCTACTTCGATCCAACTATGCTCTTTTACAACCCCCCCCCCCCCTTCTGCAACGGCAAGATTCAGTGCCATACGGGTCAAGGTCACCGAAAATAAGATATTTAGCCACTTATTTTGAGCATTTAACTATTTAGTACACCTTTTTCCTTTCTTGTGGTTTCGATGGAAACACCAAAACACGAGCGTTCCTTCGCCTGCTCCATATTTATAAACACTAACGCTTAAAAAAATCAAATTAGTTACCTCTTCCACGAAGGTATTATATTTCTCATCGTATTTCTCTGGTAATGTTCAAAATTAAGCCGGTTCAGCCATACAAGCATTAAATTGCTTCGGCTGACTTAAGGCTCAAAAGAAATTAATTTAAAAAGAAATATAAAATAACTTTTCCACTTTATGAGAAATCTTCTATCTTTCCCTTTCTTTATCACTTTTCGACCAGGTATAAATCGGGAATGTGGGTCTTTTGTAGTTAATAGTTGTAGAAAGCTCCTCGAACCATGGTGCCATCGTGTTCCTTCAGTATGTAAGTGACTGGCTTGGTTTTTTAATACGTTTTTAATTACAAAGAAATCATTAAATAAATAAATAATTAATTTGTCGCGCAAAACAATCATGACAGTATAGGGCAAGGTCACTTACGCCCATCCACAATTTTTAAAAGAATGGTGAAACGACAAAAGATGGTAGTTCAAGTTGAATACATTTCTAAAAAGACCCGCCAAACTAATCTACGGAGTAATCGGTAAAAGACAGGAGATGGATATTTAACTTTGACAGTTTTGCCTTAAAAGATGCAACACTGGTGGTCGTCACCACATGATTCGACAATGAGTTCCAGGCCTTCACAACCCTAAACGAAAAAAACTGGCACTGACAAGTTGTGGAGTAACTCCTCTCCATCAGTTTCAACGAGTGCCCTCTAGTCACACTATCTTTTCGAAGCTCAAAAAAATACCCATAATTGAAATCCACCATCAGAAAGGTCAGTGTTAAATCAAATTAAATTATAGTCATTGTTCCATGTCTGTTCATAACGTTTAGCAAATCTACCCTTTATCTTCAATGCTTGGACGAGATTTAACATCTAACCTTTGATGGTTTCTTGGACCTGATGTGACGAAGATCAAGTCTATCATCGATCGTGATATCGGGGTTTCATTTTGATACTTTGGTGGTATCTTCCATGGTACTGATCGTGTATGTTCTTCAAAATGTCTATCTACTGATGGTTTCTTCAACATCTTAAAATATTTCCACATCAACTCCTTGAATGAGCTGTTAAAACGCTTGACCACAGTCGCTTTCATACCCACGCAAGCAGAATAGAGTTTGGTTTTATGCTTGTTCTTCAATTCGACACAGGTATCGTTGTGACATTCCTTTCCTTCACCGAACCATACATGCTTGGGTGCCATATTGTCCCTCAATATCTACTCGAAAGCAGTCATAACTTTGATTTGATTGGTACGGGGGAAGGGGGGGGGGGGATTGAGGCTTAATCGCACGTCGACAACTAGGTCATTAGCGCCAACCCTCAGTCACAGTGCAGTGGTCCGGGTTATCACTGCACCACACATTACAGAGATACTATGCAAACCCCTAATCTAAATCATGTCATACATCTGTGCCCCGGACTACTAACTGCATGTGCGCTCATTTCCAAAGCAGAAACACAAATGGGTGTTCACAATTCCATATTCGTCCTCAATTGCTTCACTCATTCGGCTAATAAGTATGGATGTTGATTATACCTTCATTTATAACCATATCTGGTGTTTTGATGTGCTACCACTCGATGCCATACCAGAAGGTAAGAGGATTAATTTTGATAAGTGATTCCAATCAGCACTTCCTAGGACATTTACATACTACAATCGACATGAGCATGAGGCATCACAGAGCCCTACTTTTCCCTAAAATGTCACGGGTGGCTGAGGTAAAGCTCAAACCTGGGACCTCTGTCACATGAGTTAGGTTGAGAGCTATACGGATCAATATGTCGCCAATGTATTTTAATTGCATGTTGTATTTTTTTTTCAGATGGCGTTGCTGCGAGATAAATTGAGCCAGTCGCCAGTTGAACTGTCAGCCTGCGGATTTTTTGTCATCAACAGGAAGGTTTTCACTACGGTAAATTAATAAATTTACTAAGAAATTTTGTGATAAGCCTGTAAAGAACTAAGAAGAGGGTAACCAGGGCCATCAAATGGGAAGTGCAGAATGATTTTTTGGTAGCTCCTCTCGGAAATTAAAAAAAAAAACGTAATGGAATCCTTAATCCAAGGTCAGCCGGTAACTTTCATTTAACCCTCATATCCCAGTTGGCATTTCCTAAACCCCTTTGGATTGTAGTTGAGTGCAGCTGAACAGAAACAGGAATTTATGGAGAAGGGGGCGGGGAATGAGATTTAATGGCGCGTCGACGGGTAGGTCATTAGCGCCAACCTCAGTCACAGTGCAGCGGTCCGGGTTGCCACTGCACCACACATTACAGAGATATAATACAAACCCCTAATCTAAATCTTGTCATACATCTGTACCTCCTGCAAAACTTGAAAAACATTAGACAGGAAGACAGACTTATTGCCCAATTGACGTGCAATGTCGTGCGGAAGATGGAAACGACGACGAACACCATCAAGATGGCGACAATAAACAAGGAAGTGCCGGACCGTAAGAGGCCGTTGACACCCCAATGACATTCAGGAGGGTCAACCCCCCTCAAAAAGAAACAGTGAGTCGGGTTCCAATGTAAGATTTGTATTAAAGACCACTTCAAACTTATAGGTCTAAGCAACATCATGAAAACGGTTAAATATTTTCCAATAATGTAAAATTGGACAAATTATCTGAAAATCTACCTGAGAATCAACCTGCTAGTCCATTCAGACGGCCAAAGTTCTGCTATTCTCGTTCATTGGTGGCTACCTCATGATGACATCACGGCAAACAGCAGTGGCTCATGGTTATCGGGATGCAAGAGACGTCATTTCTAAGTTGGCGCTTGACAAGTAAGCTGGACTTGTTGACGTGGACATTTTTAGTTTTTATTGTGTGAACTCTGTAAACACCATGCTTCTTTTCATGCTTCTATAGCATCTTGCATTTTCTCATGTTTGGTGGGCGTTGTAGTTGAACAAGTCTCGAAATACAGTCGAAAATTAAAGATTTTATAGTGTTGTATGACTAGGTGGACTATGTCAAGGGGACAACTCTTAAAACTTCGTTACTTCGCCGGCAAAATAATGACGGAACGTGCAACGTTTCTTTTTAAATATTTGCCAGTATCAAACAGGTCTTTATTAACCCTGTTAACCCTGTGATTATTAACAGGTGTGGCCTTTCGGACTGGAAATTCTATTAGCTTAGTATCGGAAAACTCCCTGACAATGTGGTGGTTTCTGTTTTAGTCAGTCTAAAGTAGTATTGGTAAATTCCTACTGTACTGTGAGGTGTATTGCTTGAAGCATTATTACTAAGCCATTTTATTTTAGAGCACTCACAATCAACAATATTTTAAGATACACGCTATTTTCCCTATTTTGAACATTAACTCTGAATGAAAATGTGTGTATCGCCTCCCCCTTCCACGTACCTCTCCTCCAACCTAAAATGTTCCTAGCAATGCCACTGATAAACAACAGACTTAACTATTTGTCCTTTTCTTTTCTTTTACAGGTTATGAGTGTAACAGTTACATATTTGATTGTTTTGTATCAGTTTCACAAGGAGTCGACGGAACAGTTCCCAGCAAATGGACAAAATGGAACTACTACTACTGGATAAACAGTATTTTTGGCAGTAACGTTTATGACATGGAAGTAGATGTTAGCGAAGTTTCATCATGCAACAGCTTCCACAACATCCAGTACCTTCCTAAAGCCGCGAACAGAGCGAACAGAACGCACCACTGTTAGAAACAGTTTGGCTTTAAACTTGACGTCGCGCGTGCTCAGTAACGTTGCGTCAGCCGTTTAGTACCTTCCGAAACTGCAATCACAGCTCAGCAAAATCAACAAGGCCAACAGAGCACTCGTTACGTCATACCTTTAACGTGACCAGAAGTGGCTAATTGATTGGACCAGGCTAGGCTAATGGTTGTAACCAGGCGCGAGCAATGCCAAATTGCAAACCATCTCGGGGAGGTGGTTGCTGATGGTAGTCAGTGGTGGAGCTTTTGAGCATGCGCGAGGTACCGGAAATAAAGTCATCGCTGACGATGGTTGACGTAAGCAAGCCATATCAACACGACTATAGTAGGGAATGAGCTGAACTGTCACCAACAGTGGTGCGTTTGGTTCGTTCTGTTCGGTGCTTTAGGAAGGTACTGATCTTGTGGAATGGTTGATTTGTGTGTCGGAAGAGCATATATATATTTGACTTGTCCGGTATGATAGTGTTTACAGCCTTAGACTCAATGTAGCCCACATTCACATCACTCATTAAAGCAACATACCGCCTGCCTTATAACCTTCCCCCTGCCTTCTAACAGCTACACGTCGATCAAATCCGCACATTTATCATAGTCAAAGTCAACTGAGACAGTAGCTTCGTTCCTCGTAACGAAAAACGTAGCTACGATCTCAGTTGGCATTGTGCCTAATAGAAAACCCAGCGTAAACGCATTAATTGTGTCGTCACAAACCGGAATGATTCTCGTATTTTAAAATCACAATTTATAATTTCTTAGGCTAGTATCTTATAATTTTGCTCCGGCGATCTATTGGAATAATTAATTTTAATTTTTACCGCATTATTCTTTTAGATTTTTGATTTCATGGTAATTATTAGAAAATTAGTACATGTACACACAGAGATGAAACGTCATGATTATTGTAAGCGCGCAGTGCATCATATACTGCGGGACGCAGTAAATAAAGTTAACAATTGTTCAACAGAAAATCTCCTAGACGCAATATTTTAAAACGGATTTTTTAGCAAGGGAAAGACTAACGGTAAGTAAATAGACCTTTGGGGCCGTACTTGATGTGGTGGATCGAGAAAAATGGCGCTGGGAGGTGTATCCCTTTAACGCCAATCAAGAAGACCATACATGAGCAACATTAGCTAAGGGACCGGTCATTATTTATCGTCGGGGGGGGGGGGGATCTGTTTTGGACTCTCTCGAGGGGAGGTCCCGTCAGGAGGAGTAATTTACAAAAAAACACGGAGTAAACTGGAAGAAAAATTCATTTTTTTAACCTAAAGAGTAGTACTTTCAGCAGTCAACCTTTCTAAAAGCGCCTAAGCTTCAGACAGCCACGCTCCTCGGGGGCGCGCCCCCCCATTACAAGGTGCAAGGTTTTGAAGCTAGTAGTGGCCTACCATACCACAAGTATTGGTTTTTTTTTTCAATAAAATCTGTTGTAAAGCCTTGCCACCTGGTTTCTTGCGTTCTTCTGTCTTTCAGGGACTGACTACACAGATGTGGACGCACAAGCAAACAGTGTGTTCATCATACTTATTGTATGAAACTTGACACAAGAGGGATGTTCACAACTTGACACAAGAGGGAACATCGGTGTTTTGTAGAACATTTTTAGCCCAACGTGTCTTTTCGTTAAAAACTGAGGCACTTTTTCCTTACAACTAGTGGTAACTAGTGATGCAGAGTGCTATTTACTTAATTTGGCTGAGCTCTAATCTTGGTCTACAGGAAATCATCTGCAGACAGTCTCAATAGGCATACGTAAATAGCAATTTTTGGGGGGGAGGGGGAATCCCATTATTTTTGGACCTTGAGAGGGGGCAGTCAAGATTTTTTTCAGGGTCTCAAAGGAAGGAATCATCGAAAATTTGGTGGTCACAAATAAGGATCGGTTCCTAACGCCATTCAAGAAAATTAAGCATGAGCAAATACTAGCTATAGTGTCCGCGACCTATCTTGAGTTCTCCGCAGAACGAACACAGATAATCGATTGTACGTTTTCACTAGCAGAGTGCCTTGTTGATATCCAAGATGGTTACAAAAACAATGTCGGCCATCGATTAAAACCACCCCATCCAGGAAGACGTAGCCGCTCACAAAATACTTGCAGGACTCAAGATACACCGCACACACAATAGGCTCATAGGCAAACACAATAGATCAGTTCCAAATAAAGAGTAAATCACAAGATAAATGGTAAACGAATCACAGTCTGCATTAAAGACTGGCCTTGTGAAGATGCAAGGAACACTAATATGAGAAAGAAAGAAAAGACAACTCCCCTGACTGGGCCTCGAACTGGCAATCTAACCACTGCACTACCGGGGTGGATAATGGCTACAGGCTCCAGCCGAGCTAAGTAGCTGCTCAGTCTTTCTCAGTGGTGATCTAGAGGTCACAAACTTACACAAAGAGGGGCAGGTGATTATTAATGTAGAACAGAGGACGAACTAGTAAAGAAACAAGAAAAATATTGCAATGTAAAATATTAAAGGGGCACATTCACCTCGGCATTATCTAACAAAACCGCCGCATTATCTAGCGTGTTCGTAATACGTGAAAGAATGCACTAAAATATTTTTACAAAGCAACAAACGCGAAAAGCAAAACGGGGTCACAGAAAACACACACTAAAATATTGTTTTAATAATGACAATCAGCCAAACAAAACATTACAACATTTCATCAAACAAGTAAATAAAGGTTTTCAATCAAAAGAAAAAATATCTTCCGGGCAACTTGATGTACTACAGAGTGTTTTGTTAAACCTATTAAGGAACCGGTCATTATTATTTTATTGTCAGGGGGTGAGCACAGGAAATGGAGGGGGCATGAATTTGTTGGACCCTCTTGACGGGAGGGGGGGTCATACATTTTTCAGGTCCCGTCAAGAGGGTGGTTTACAAAAAAAAACACTGACCAAACTGGAAGAAAAAGTCATTTTTGGACCTCAATAATGGCACTTTTAGCAGTCAAGATTTCCTAAAACTGCCTCAGCTTGTAAGGGCTTCTCCCATGATGTGAGTGTGTTAAAGGTCTTGAAGCTAGGCTACAAATATCGCTGTTTTCAATAAATTCTGTAGAAAAACCTTGCCCCCTGGTTTCTTGGCTTCTTTTGTCTTTCAGGAGCTGACTATGTTACTTATGTGGGCATATAAGCAAACAGTATGTTCATCATATATTGTATGAAACTCGATACAAGACGGGTGTAAGGAACATATTCAGAGTTTTATAGAACGTTTTCAAGCCAACGTCTCTTTTCGTTAAAAACGAGGCACGTTTTCTTATAAGTGGTAACTTGTCGACGTGGAGTGCCATATTCTTACTTGATTTGGCTACAGCACTAATATTGGCTGTATTTAATCATCTGCAGACGGTTTAATAGGAATACAAAAAGCGCAGCTTGGGGGTCGCATTATTTTTTGACCTTCAGTCGGGAGGGGGGGCGGGGTCAAGATTATTTTAGGGTCTCGAAAATTTGGTGGTCACATTTTCATTTCCTCCGCCCCCCCCCCCTCCCCCCTGGCCATAAATAATGACCGGTCCCCAATCTGGGCCCTGAATTCCCTTTCCCGTACGCTGTCAAGACGCCAGACCTCGACTACTCAGAAACCCTGGTTGGTTCGATCCCCAGCCAGACAATGGCGGGAATTTTTTTGTATCTTAATGGCTGAACACAAGCCGTAGCAGCTTCACCCGACTGCTACGACGGGCATTTGTTAATTTACAAAGTCCTTTGAGTTTTTGGGGGACATCTTTGTTCAGTGTTTTGCTATCCGACTTTTAGCGAACAAACAAACAAACAAGCAAGCACGTAAAGAAATCGTATTTTGTTTAATCCTTTCTTTTCCTACGTTCAATCGTTTTGATTGGCTCCTGAGTTACATATTGAAATTGTCGGTTTTAATGTGTCGGCCTTTTCCGACATGTACGGTTGGTTGCACGTGAACAGCATGCGTAGGGAGGGAGTACACCTTTTTTTTTT
>JAHWFP010025210.1:16893-27381 GCA_023313725.1 Lithobius niger
CCCCCCCCCCCCCCCCCCCGAAAACGTACTGACCAACTGGAAGAAAGTCATTTTGAAACCTGAAAATGGCACTTTCAGCAGTCAAAATTTCTAAAAATGCCTCAGATTATAAAGGACTTTGTAGAAAAACTTGGCGCCTGGTTTTCTTGGCTTTTTCTGTCTTTCAGCAAAAGATGTCATGAAGAAGGTAAGGGGACCAGACCTGGCCAGCATATTCAAGCAGTGGGCGTACATACATCTTGCCTCTTATCTCAGCCCATGCTGTGACAAAGGTTTCCAGGTTCCATTCCCTACTACCCCTCCCTTGAAGTCGTGTACACAACCTCGAAGGGCAGCATCTTGAAAGACGCAATCTCGAACCCCAAAAATCCACAATCTCGAAAATCGAAATCTCGACAATCCGTAATTTCGACTATCCAAAATATTGAAATCCACCATCTTCAATTTTACATTGTCGAACGTTTTGGGCTGTTGATATAACTCCTTTAAATGGCCAAACCTAGGCTATTTATGCCACGTAGTTATTTAGTGTCAAGAGGAGTGGGCGAATTTAACGATAGTTGTAAATAATTACGCCGCAAATCAAACCAGAGTTTAATAAATACAGATGTAAACCTGTTTCCAAGCACATTTTTAACTTTTTGTCCTATAATAAAAATCTGGAATTGTGGTAAAATTTTGCATTTGTACTCTGAGAATTAAGTGCTCCGTCTCTGTGTCGTATCGTTACCGAGTCGAGACCGAGAAGACAAGTGTACTGCCGGCCTACAAGCTAATGGGAGAGCACAACTCCGGGCCTACCTTAGGGAGGGCAGGTGTCTCTGCTTTGTGATGACCATCCCTAAAGAGAATCGTATTATTCGCCTCCCCTCCTTCGTTTCGTTAGGCTTCACCTCAAGAAGACACTACATGTCCTCCGTAATGTAAGTCCATAGTTCGACTCTTCCCTTCCCTCATAAGCCGATAGTATATTCGATCCTCGTAACGACTAAATCCCCGTTAGTAAATTAATTACACCTGCATAGATATACCAAACTATTTGCAAACAATGGAGACTTACTCGCAACAGATCCCTCGATGTACAAAGCAGCAGAAATCGTTCAGTTTTCCTCGGCATTTTCGACACACACCCTCAACTGGCTTTGACAAAAGTACGTAACTTGCCACGACGATGATCACAAGAAAACTTGATAACCGGCACATCCTGGTTACAATTTTTTTTTAATAAAAGTATAGCGTCTTAAAAATGTCCGCGAAAAATACCAACGATAAAACTACAACGACTAAATTTTGCCTTTTGTTAGTAGCTGGTAGAGTCGCAACCTTGCAGCTCAAAGATTTACGCCAAAGTGAAATATAAATTAAAATATTCCCGGAATTTTTTCTTGGCGTCTGCCTATTGTCGATATTCGAAGCTTAAAATGCAGTCAGAATAACGAGACGTTTGGAATTTATGTGTCGCATTGCAAGAATTTAGTTTGCAGGCTAGTGTTCTATCACCTGATAGTGTCATGACACTACCATCGCCATTTCGATCGACTTCGGCCAGTACACCACACTGTCACCAAACGCCATGGAAATATACAAAAAGGAAAAAAATAGGATTACACGTCTTTTAAAACTGCAGTTTTTAACAATGAAAAGGGAAAAATTAATGTTACAAGTCGTTTTGACCTTCAGTTTATATCAACGAAAAGGAAAAATTTTGGGTTACAAGTCTTTTGCAATTGAAGTTTCTAACAATGAAAAGGAAAATTTTAGGGTTACAAGTCTTTTAGAACAACACTTTATAACAATAAAAAGCAAAAAAAAAGTAGGGTTACAAGTCGTTGAGAGCTGCAACAGTGTATAACAATAAAAGGAAAAGTTTAGGGTTACAAATTCATTCAATTTTTATTGTGAGAGAATGTAAGCCCCAACGCCTTGCACTCTACTCTACACCTTAACTAGCTTACACTACCCACGCCCAACACACGCCACACAGACAAGCCCTGGAGCTCTGTGTTACCAACATAGCCATCACAACTACAAATTGTCCAAATTATAACAATGAAAAGAATGAATGTAGGGCTACAAGTCTTTTAGAGCAGTATTTTATAACAATAAAAAGAAAAACTGTAGGATTACAAATGAAGTCTATAACAATGAAAATGACAATTATACTGTTAAAAGTACTTTAGAGCGCCAGTTCATACCAATGGGGGAAAAAATTTAGCTTAAGTCTTTTTTTACTACTGCAGTTTATAACAATGAAAAGGGAAATTTGTTACGCAAGTCGCTCTTAGCAGCGCTAATCGAACTAGCTATAGAGCTCCTTCAAATACCCGCAAGGCCTCCTAGCATCCACGGCCGTAGCCAGGAATTTTTTTATACCCCGCACTGCAATTTGAAAAAAAAAAGACCCACTCCCACCAGAAAAGCACACACAAAAAATTGAATTACAAAACATTCGTCATTCTTTTGAATTTTATAGTAAATAGTGTTTTATAGTAACTCCGTAGAGCCCTACTAGTTTTAATTTACGCCGCTTCTGATTCAGCTGACTTACGGCTCCAAGAAATAATTAAACAAGCAAAACTCAAGTCTAAGCAGTTCACACAAAAAAAAGAGTGAAATCAAACCAAAAACCACCAAGCTACGAAATGCTTTGGCCGTTGCAAATGGTGATATAAAAACGCAAGGATATTTTGCCAAGTTCAAAGAAAAGTTAAATAACCGAATAAAACTTGGCGAGTGGCCTTTTCGTTTCTTTTTCCTATTCCCCATGTGTCGCTTGCTAGGCGAGCCTATGACGTCATTACCGCACGCCAAACGAACAAGCAGTGGTCGCATCCGGATTTCAGTTATAGAAATCAGTGTTTCTGCCGGCTGATGGGAAACATCATGGCCGACGTATTAGTTGCAGCAACTCGATCGGCGGTGTCTCGTCATCCAAAAACTGTAACCAGAGTCATCCAGTATGGCACAGCAGGTTTTCGTTCGAAGTAAGGATAAAATATCTCTAACGTAACCCCGCTAACGTTCGTTAATGTTCGTAAAATCGCTTAAAGCGAAGGGTACGGTGCAGACTTCGTTATAGCGGGGTGATTGTCTGCGATGTTTTGTGCTCACTTCAAGTTCAAGCTTCAGAGCACGTTGCGGTGCACGTCGTAACTATTATCTAATATTTTTTTTTTTTTTTGCTCAAAGTCGAAATCGATAAATGTCGCCCTAAACAAATAATATTCCGATTTAACTTGTTTATTCTACATTGCTTTAAGCAAACTCAGGTACGTAACAGTAGTTCGTTAACGTTAGATTAGATTATCTCGGCCACTGTTTACAGTCTAAAGTGTTCACAGGCTGATCTGGGAATCAGGCCGCCAATCAACATTCCAGGAAAGCCGGTTTCAAGTTGATAAAAGCGTGATTTCCGTAGGTGCGTTAGTTGCTAGGAACTGACAAGATTTTCGAGGTTTTTTTTTTTTTGATTTTGTCTTGATTTGTTATCTGCTTTCCTAGGAATACATGATGTCTACTTTTGTGGATGACTTAGGGAATGTCAATCCGTTAAAGGGACGTAAGTCCTTCCGGTTTGTCTTGCGATCCGTTGAGACTTAGTGCTACATTTACACAGGTTAAAGTTAATGTCGCAAAATGATCTCGCACGAAAGAAAAAAAAATAGGAAATTGATCTGTTGGCAACATTTGCATATGTTTGAACTAATGTTGCAAAACCGAGTCGTACAGGAAAGCCAACATGGATGCATGTACCTTTAAAGTGGCACTATCACCAATTGAAAAGCGAAAGAAAATACCATGGTGCCATCTAGCAATAGTGATATTGTTAGCCTTTACAGCTTGCTCCCAAATGCATGAGGATGTATCAAAGTTTCACAAAATAATTAAGGAGGTTGTGGCTTGTTTGTTTCGTTAAAAACAAACGCTTCCTTCGCTTGGTGCAAGCAAATGCTAGATTGTACTAAATAGCGCTAAATGTTGCCAGATTCTGCCTCCTTTCAATCGGTGATAGTGCCACTTAAAGTTTAAAGGGAAAATCTTGACCAATGCTATGAGAGCAGCAGTGGTAGAGATTTTCATTTATCCTTCGAGTCTGAGGATGGAACCTTTACTGAAAATGGTATGACAATTGTTTTGGCTGTTCCTATCACGCACTAGAAAGGTCCGAACCATTCCCAACTTGGCGTCCGAACCATTCCCAACTTTTATGTGATTGATAGACGTGACTGGGATTCAAACCAACGAATGGCGAATTGCAACTCTGACGCTCTTACTGTGTGAGCCATCTCTCCAAGGACATAATACAGCTTCCTGAACCTTGCTATGAACACTGCACAGTCATAGCTATAGGTACAGAAATCCACAAGCCACTCGCCAATTGGCAATTAAATTGGGCAGGTTGGCGATTAAAATAGTTTTGCTAGAGGCCAATTCGACTGGTGGATTGGCGATAAACTATGACAAACTGAACTGAACATGTTTTCACTTCTAATTTGTGAATTTTAGTGTTTCAATGCCATTTTAAAGGTTTTCTACCAGCTTTCCAATGGTCCAAATCCCAACCATTTAGCCCTCACGGTTCAGAAGTTAAAGGCAAAATGCCATTGTGATAGAAATTTTTTTTTATCAAAACATTTTTTGGAACCTACGCACCTATAAGGCCATGTGAACGTACCACAGATATTTATAAGAAAATGTATCTCTGCCAGATGTCCAGACTCTTTTTCCTTGGCATCCAACTTTTAAAAAAACTAGGCTAACTCATTTTGTTAGACTTCGGTGCCAAATTTAATGTTGTGGCATTTAATAAAAATGATTGGTCTAGATACTAGCCAATGGCAAATAAAGAAAAATATGAATCTGCGCCTACAGTTGTAGCCATGACTCCGTCACCAACAGGCAGAGGAAGTGTTGCTGCTATTTTATGGAATGGAAAAAATTGAGGCAGAGGCTCAAATAATCTGTAAATAAACATACCCTAATTGTTGTATATTATATAGGGGCCCAGTGTTATAAGGATTCACGGCTTTCTGCTTCTCAGTTCTGGCTTAGGAGCAGAAAACGGACTCCTCACGGATCAGCTTCGCGCTGCACTAAAATTACCTAAAATGATCAGCTGAACAACTTTTTTTCCGTACCATTTTTGGAGCAAACGCTTAGTTTGGCCATCATAAATTATAGAAACTTGCTCTCTTTGGTGTTAATCACTGCCTTCGCTTGTTCCCCGCATAGGCGGAGTAGCCTTTACATAAGTCACAGTGGACGCTTACGATCCCATACTCTTCTCATGTTCCCAGTTTCTTAACCTAAACATTTTTCTGCTGGCCTACTTTCACCAGTGTTGGAATTTTTGAAATGAAACTCTTTCGAAAGGCATTTTTTTTATTCTAAGTTTTTTTTTGTTTTGTTTTCATTCAAAGAGTGGCAGAGCTTCACAATCATTAAAAATCATTACCTGTAGTAACATTTAAAAAATTTAACCAGCAGCGGCGTTAAGCTATTTACGTTAAAAAAAGTTATTGAGGGCGATAATTTCTACAACGTACGTGGTAGGGATGGCGTTGTATTGGCAGTTGTGCTGCTACTAATGCATTAAACTAACTCACCAATCATCTTAAGTGGCTGGCAACAGTGTTGCACACTTGGGTGGAGAGCCCTTGTAATTTCACACGCAACAACGCAAACTGCTTGTTTATACTAACGGTTTCCGAGATACGACAATTTAAGCATTGGGGTTTGCACGATAATTCGATAAGTCAGAAAAAGTGCGATACAATAATCGACAAAATGTTTATGGCGATATTATCAAATTATCGATTATCGTGCACCCCTAGTATGTTGCATGTCACACTGTGATAGCAGTAAAGGAAACAATTAATCGGAAAGAGCTATGATTTCGGTAAGCCTGTATGTGAGATTACTTCAGTTGTGATCCACAGTTCGGTTTGGTAGAGTCTGTGTCACGTCATTTCAAAGAAGTTTCCACGATTTTTCCAGTACCCCTAGGCTAAAACCATAATTAGTTTTCTAGTACATTCCAGTGTTTTTCAGTACAGTGTCAAACGTTTATGTAGCATATTCCAATATTGTAGGAGCCCTGTTGTTTTTTTAAACACGTTTTTATGCTTTCCTTCGTTTGATGGAACACTTAACGACATGATGGGCATAGATGATGCCATAGTAAAAGGCACCCATTCTATAATGTGAATGGCGGTGTGCAGTTTTTAGACTGGAAGTCGAGCTTCTACTTATGTAGGGAGGACTTTCCCAGTATCTTAAGTTCCTTACGTATCTTAGTGGGTCGTGGAATTTGATCCGACGTTCATTTGGCCTGTACGTACTGACCACTATGAGTAGTGGGCTGTGCTTTCTCATGTTGCTCGTGGCCCCTAAGGACCTTTCACAGCGTTCACCTTAGTTATTTCTCCTTGCTTGGTGGCGTGCTGTAAAGGTCATCTGTTGATGCAAAAGAAATGAAATGAAAAATGGTTTTCATCAGGCCGCTGTCTACCTTAAAACTTTCCATTAGTGATATGCAATAGTTCACGCGGTCCTGGCAAATCATGATTTCTGTAGGTTGAAGGTAAAGTTTGTGAATACCCTATATCAATACAGTGTATTGGTAATAACATTAATCTGATCCATTGCATGTCTGTCTTTTTCTAAACAGAGCAGACGAACTTGATTCCGTCATGTATCGAATGGGTCTCCTTGCTGCGCTGCGATCCAAGGCTACACAAGGTGAGTTAGTGTTACTGTACGAGTTTTGTGAATTGAAGTGCTATTAAAGGCCAGTTTCAATAATGTGGCTGTACCAAACTGATATCTGTCGATCAGAGCTTGATTGGCAAAAATTGGTAGCTGTTCTAAATTGTGAACGTTGCCAGTAAATTGCCGAGGATTGAAAACAATTTCTGGTTTGTACTTGTCAGTGTCAAAAGTGACCGATGAAACATTCTTTGTGACTAGAAAGATTGTTCTGAATTTTAATTTTTAAAAAAGCGCAATTTGACTTTTCTGTTGGAATTCTTGCTTTATCAGGAAGCAAAAATCCCAGAATATAGAAGTTTTGAAATGTTGATAGGCAGAGACTGAGAACAAAGGGAAGTTGACTTAGCTGGTGGATGTGCTGATGTCCAAGCAAGACGCCAAGCTGCAGTGGGAACCTTACCCTCACAGTAAAATTTGCATTGCACGCTTAGTTTTTTTGAAGTGACGGTTGCTTCACCACAGTTTAATAGGTGAAATAGCTGTTTATATGGAAGTTGAACGACCAACAAATCACCCTATTGGTAGAAAATCGAACAAATGTTTAAAATTGAAAAATGTGAAAATCTTTTAAAGTACGAAAACCCTAGGCGGCCCATCGTTTTTTTTTTCTTAACATCTGTTCAAATATTTTACACCCCAGCTATTTCGTTAGTTAATTTTCTTTCATGTCTTTCAATCTTGCAACTTATTTTATGTTTTTTCCCCAATTTTATAACACCAGACAATTTTGGTTAAAAGATGTGTGACAGTGGCAAGAGAATAGCATTTCAAAAATGTCCTTCTATGGTAGCAAGAATTTATAGGGTTAGGGTAGGGGTTGATGGTAGTAATAGATTTAATGGTAGAGTGATGATCCAGAATTGATTATTCTCTTCCTGCAATAGCAACAATTGGAGTCATGGTGACAGCCTCTCACAACCCGGAAGAAGACAACGGCGTCAAATTGGTCGACCCGATGGGTGACATGCTGGAAGCAGCGTGGGAAATTTTGGCCACACATCTTGTAAATGCGGAGTAAGTTTCTTTCACATGTGCCTCTATTTATTTTATTAATTTGGTTTCGGTTAGTGTTGTAATTAGTTCCCATGACGCTACTTTTGAAGTACTAACTAAACTGGCTCGGTGTAAATAATTTGTGATTCATGTGGAACTTATGGTTAGAAATAATTTATCATACGAGCAAGCAACAAGCAGCTCTAAGCAAACAACAAGTCCAGTTTCCTCTCACCAATGTACTGACATGGTCTTGGTGGCATGACCGAAATGCTTGAAAAAGATGATCTAATGATCTTGAGCGATGACCCAGAATTGACAGTTGTATTCCTTCTATAGCAACAATTAGAGTCATGGTGATATGGAAAGCGACCACGTCATAGAACCTGCCATCACGAATGTAGTTTGAAAATTTTACCAAATGGGCAGTTGAGCATATTTGAGGAGGAGGGTAGATAAAGAATCATTGGTGTTTTTTTATGCCCTTTTCAGCCTCGTTTGGAGGGGACTTACTTGCCCTTCCTATCCCTCCGCTAGTTAACGTCCCTGCAGCATACCTTAAAGGTAGTACAAGAAACTACCAAGCTCCTGTAACAGCTATGGAGTGTATTCTGGACAATCAAGGTTATTTGGTTAGGGTTATGGTATTTATGTTGCTTGCGCAGGACTGCTTATTTGTGCGCTAGTTTCGCTGACCTAACTAAGATCCAAACTGACATTCAATTGTTTTCAGAGACAACGAACTGGTCCGAACATTGGAACATATCATATTTTCTACAAATCTGGATATGAATGCACTTGCAACGGTGTTTGTAGGCAAGGACACAAGGTTTGTAGCTCTCACATTAGTCTTAAATTACTACCTGTATATTCTGCTCTCATTAAAGTTATTAATTTTTGCACTACAGAGAGAGCAGCCCCCCATTGTCCCAGGCCGTTACAGATGGGGTTGAAGTTTTAGGTGGTCTTGTTCAGGACTTTGGTAAGCGTTCGTATTTTAAAATGCTGTTTTGTTTTCTAAATTCCTTATTTATGATTTGGATCAATATTGAATCAAGCTAAACCCATCTGGCCGAGTAACGTTTCACCTTTACCCTGCACACACGCAACGGTGTGAACCATTATTACTTAACACATGATGAGCGCATCATCAGGCTGGTAATGACATTTAAACAAGGCAGCTTACGATTCAAATGGAAACCAGAGAATGATTAATGGCAGCCAAAGAAATTGATCAATGTACTATTGCCTAACAATCAGCATTAGGTAACATTGAATCAAACGCACCAATCATATGGTGTTATTCCAATGTTACAGTAGCACCAAACTCTCGTTCTTAAGGTGCAGTAATTGCAAGTGATTCGAATGCGCCTGCCATTGTACCAGTTACTGTCAAAGAGAATCATGTCCAAGTGATAGGGATTTATTACTTGTTCAAACAATAAAAAAAAGGATTAAGTGATGCTGGCTGGCTTGATTAACGAACCATTATTGGACACGTAGAAATAGAAAGAGACGATACACGAGGCATCCACTCACCCAAATACCCAAGCGGTAGATGTTAAATGGAAGAGGTACCACCATTTTGACAGTTGCTTTTTGCCGAATGAGGCAGGAAACCGGAGTACCCAGAGGAACCCTTCGTACAACGGGCAGGAAACAACGGGAGAAAAACCCGTGCATATGCACTTCCCTTAAACAGGATCGAACCTGGGTGTGTAAGAAGCCAGAGATGTACAGCTGGGACCAGGACGCCTCTCGAATCTGACGCCCCAGTGCTCGCAGCTACCCGTGGAAAAGAAACAAAATGTTATGGTATCGTACTGGGTTGGTGGGCCGTACAAAATATACAAGGACTTGGTCATCCTCCTGTCATTCCAACAATAATTTGAAAGTACAATTGCATTCAGTGCCAGCCACCACAAAAAATGTACCTAATCGATTTATGCACAAGCTACAACAATAAAAGATAAAGAGAAAATATTTATATTTATTATTTATTTAATTCATTGATATGTTACATTTTGTTAAGTGTTGTGATAACGCATTGTTTATAGGCTTACGGCACGTTCATCACTCCCATTCAAGTATTGCTGTACAATTTATTTTAAGGCCTTATCTGGTTAAGGATTATTCTGCATTTTTTTTATTCTTAGTTTGCGATTGGTAAAATAACAAGTTTACTTTTTCTTTAACGGTATACACAAATTTAAGCAGATGTACGTTCGTTGCCATAGGGCCCCGGTGAAAGATTTTTTTTTTTTTTAGGTTTACTTACAACACCTCAGCTGCATTACATTGTGTGCTGTAAAAATACACGTGGCAGATATGGTGAACCCACCGAGGAAGGATACTACACGAAATTAGCTGGTGCATTCAAGAAACTTCAAGGAAATGTGAGTACTAAATATCTGAGGTGGGCTTCTGTGAAGTTACTAAACAGTTATGACTGAGGAAGCTTTAATGGTAATGTTGTGCAATTTAAAGACCGGTGGTTTACTTTGGTTTCGCAGTTACCAGATATTTAAATACGTTTTAACCAAAGAGTCCGGCAGCACTTTATGTTGTCAGGATGCGAATTTTCAATAGAGATGTTTCTATTTAAAACATTCTGCTGTGCATTTAAGTGTCCCGCAACGACTCTTTCTACACACGCACGGCTGTTTTGATGATGGTTGTGGCTCCCTCTCTATACGAGTGGAATTCAGTAAGCCTTGCCATCGG
>JAHWFP010025211.1:6950-25760 GCA_023313725.1 Lithobius niger
TGCCGTAAAGTTCGAAGAAATCCTTTCAATAAGTGCATATGAAATTCCTGGAAATCATTGGAAATCACTGGAAATCTTGGACTCGTAATCTTACTGTACAACATATTCTGAAGTGAGCAATTTCTCGATAATTATGCACAAATTCACAAAGCACTGAAATTGCTCAGTATTCCCTGCATTTGTGCGTCTGTCATCGTTGTCGTCTTGGCTCATCGTGTCACAGTGATGTCAAATCTTTCCCGATCCTTCATCCCGCCCCCCGTCTCCCCCGCGGGGCCCCCCCCCCCCCACTCTATCCCATTCAGAACAAGGTAGCAGCAACGCCAGTCACGTCTATCAGTAAGCTGAAATCATCTATGATTACCTTTCAAATATGCAGAATAAATTGCAAATTTCCCGAACGTGACTCTGTCTCCTTCGTGTTGCGCATTCCCGAATCGAATAATTTCGCTCTATTTTGCCAGGAGGGTGTACCTTGCAGACAGCCACAGGCCTAACACGTAATTTCTTTGACGTTTTCTGCCTGAGTGTTTTTTGGAGTTTTTTCTGAAGGAATGCCCCCCCCCCCCTCCCCATCCCAGGTTCTAGAGTGCACTGTCCTTAAACTGTCGTCGTAAGTTTCCGTTAGCCTTCTCCACTTTCCACTAATCGTAACTTTTAGCTCCAACTTGAACGTAACGTTACTTGCAAGGTTGCACCTTACCCAATTTGATTAATCTGTTTTGGCCCTTTTGTTACGGGGACTGAGTGAGCCTTGTAGGTACCACTTTTGTCAAACATTTATCAAATTGTTGGCTTTTGTGCTCGTCAAACGAGCTGCTGACTTACGCTCGATCCTTTTGTAGCAAAATTTGGCAAACGTCTGAAAGAAACGTTGGACTTAGGGCCCGTTATTTTGATCCAATACTAAAGAGGATTATTTGGTGAGGAAGATTTCTATGCAGTTTCCGGTTCTGTCGGACATGCGCAAATGCAAACAGAATGTTTGATATCCGTTTGTATAAAACATTTTCGTGAGCCAGTAGCGTGGTGTCCGGGGAGGTGGGTTGAGGGGAGGGGGCAGGAGGGCCCATAGGGGCTCCCCTCGGCCCAGGCTTCTGAAGGAGTACGCGCCCGCCGCCGTAGTAGAAATTATAACGCAAATTAGTAATGTCGTCGTAGCTGCGATTACATTAATTAATTTATATTTATTTAAATAAAGATGTGTCTATAGGCTAACACAACTCTCCTTTAAACAGATATAATAAATAAATAAATTCCATGACTGGAAATTGAAACAGTAGAATAAATTAGATATTTTGGAAATGGAATCGATGAAAAATGGTCATTTGGAAAGCACGTTGACAAATTGTGTAAAAAATGAACTAAGGCGGTATCTGACCGCCTTCGAAACTCAACTTTCGTCTTTTCATTCTAACCTATATAATTGATTTGGATTTTGTGGAATTAGCTTGAATTGGGTGTGATTGTATCACAATTCAGGTATAACTTCAGATCAAAAAAGGCATTTCAAATCAAATCAAAATCGAATCGAATGTAGTCAATGCCATTCCAATGAAGGAATGGCCCAAGTCGGCCTTAGTGAAGCTACAACTTAATTGATGGCCCCATCAAGTCGTTTTATAATTTCGGAAACTACTCTTGTCTTTTTTTATTTGTCTAGTTGTTTTGGGCGAATATTCTTTAAAAAAAATCATTCATTTGCACATAACCACCTCTCCAGTTGTTGTAAATGTGTCTCACGTACCCATCGGACAGATTTCGTGTGATAGTATTCTAAAACTTGGGGTGAATGCCAATTAAATTTAAAAAAAAAGTATTTTTAAACATCGTTTCCCTGAGGCACTCATCCATGCATGTTTGAGCTAGATACTGTTTTTTATTAGCAATTTGGCTAATTTCCCTACGAACTTTGCAGTCAATTAGCCTTCTGTTAAGCAAATGAAGATTTTAGTGTTATAAAAAACTACACTAGCCATATCGTTCACTACGCTCACTCAATTGCCGTCGATCCACGCTTCCAGTAATTTCTTTAATTCCAAGAGCATCCATCACAAAATCATGTGGTGATTATTTCGACGCAAACTAATTGCAATTGTTCTGACAGCTCGTCCGTTACATTTCATGACTGCTCATGATGTCATAGTTTTATCAGGAAAAGTTGGTTCAGGCACAATAAACTTTGCATGAACAAACTATGACATGATGAACAAACGTCATGAGGGTCAAAAAAACTTTGACGTTATTTTTAGCGGGTTTTCTTTTTTAGTGTATTTGAGGGTCGTAAAATCAAGTTATGACAAATCAAGTTTTTGTCAATGACAAAAATAGGCCTAACGGAAGCGCGATTTAATTATCGCTCATTTGGTGGTACTCCCATCTTTATAGCAGGGGTCGTATAGAGTTCCTACTTTTTTTCCTTATTCCTACTTTTTGTTTTAGTTCCTCATTTTCCTACTTTTTTCCTGTTTTGAGATGTACAGTTCCCTACTTTTTTCAGCCATTCTTATTTTGTAAATTTAAGTATAAATTAATGAAATAAAATTTGAGTTCGATAAATAAGGAACGCATTTCGTTGGCGTACTCGACGGTCCCTGGCTTGTTTACAATGCAACGAGGCGTTCTGCGCGTGCGCGGTGAAAATCATCACTTCCGGTTCCGCGTCGTGCGCGACTTTTTCGTTTTTGCGCGACGTCGTGCGCGACTGTTAATATTTTGTTACTTCCTAGCTATAGGCTATATTTACGACTACTCTTGAAACGAGTACGCTTTTACTGTTATTAGGCCCCGATTTAGAACGAAAGGTTCCTTATTTTTACCTACTTTTTAGTGAAAAATTTCTTATTTTTCCTTATTTATGACTTACGGAATTCCTTGTTTCCTACTTTTTCCCCCTTGAAACCCACTACGACTCCTGCTATAGGTGCCTTGGTTCAAGAGGAGTAGCGGTACACGCACACACACTCACATCATACGTTTTTAATGATGTAGATTATTAAAAAGCACATAAAGCCTTCCGGATGCCATGCAACCCGTTGAGAATAGCGCTTGCAACATTTCCACAGGTTAGAGTTAAGGCCTCTCCAGACAGAAAACAATTTCGTGCGAAGCGATGCGTTACTACGACTCTACAAGGTCAAAATTGCTGCAATCGTATGGTTGATGTTGTGTTTAAGCACTAATATTGAAGTCTTTTTTGCACCATACTGCGACACCGGGCAACCGCGAGCAGCCAGTCTGGTTAGGGCTTTAATGTCGCAAAATCATCACGCACGAAAGAAAAAAACAAGAAAATGACTGTGTTGGCGACATTTACATACGTTTGAACTAATGTCGCGAAATAGAGTCATACAGGGAAAGCTAACAGGGATGTATGTGCCTTTAATTTTACAGTAGTCAGTACCTATAAGAACATTGACCAAACTGTAGTCCATTCGCTCTGAATAATCAACTGAACTTTTCAAGTCAACTTTACAAAAACATCAAGCTGATATATTCATCGCAGATTTGGCTAAGATGTCCATGAGCCGGTATCTTCACCAAATTGCGGAGACTGTACATTTTGGCGAGTTTGCAACTGAAACCTTGCAAGCTCGTCGGTTGGAACCAGAATTCACATTGGTAAAACGTTAAAAAAAAATCAATTATCAGAAGCCGTATCAAAGCCTGCTTTCATGGTATTATTGTCCCAAGTTTTCCGATAAAGCTCTTGTTTCAATTTTTATTGCGTTTTTGTTTCCGCGAAAAAATAAAAAGACAAATTCCAATACCGGCGGGAAATAAATATTCTTAAAGTTAAGTTCAGTTTCAAGGCGAAGTCTTCGAATTTCCAGTGGTAGATTGTTTCTTTTTTTTATTAAGTTATGAAATAAAGGAATTTTTTTTTCAGATTAAAAATAGATAATTGCAAACTAAGTTCCGAGCGGAAAAATTGAAATTGGTGGCAAGCATGCGCTGTCCCAAAAACAAAAAACAAAATTATTGCGTTATTCTTAAAGGTTCAAACTACCATGAGTCCATAAAGAATGTGGTCAGGAATGAGGAATGCACCTATCGATGCATTCAATCTGTGTGCTAACGAAGCGAAAATGGACACAGTGCCTAAATCGGAGAATACTTGATAAAACGTAAAAATGCGGCCACTACAACATGACACCGTGAGAATACCACAACGACAAAATGTCTCCCGTTTTCTGAAGAAATGCCACCCGTCAATATACGGCTTTTTTTAAGTACAGTTTAATGCAGTAATTTGTTCTTGGAACGAATTGCGTCTAAACAGCAGTCTATACCACGCGCCATGGCTGTTTGCTGTGACGTGCATACCACGTGACTGGGCTAGTCCAATCAGACGGCCAAACAGCCATTGTTCTCGTTCGTCATTGGCTAACTCATGGTGACGTCACGGCAAACAGCCATTGCGCGTGGTTTAAAGTTACTAAATTAGGCCTAACTACGTCAAAAAGACGAAAAGATGGCCTGAAAAGGACGTATTCTGTTAGTGGGAGTCCTGGGTTCGAGTCCCAGTCGGGGTAGTTGTCTTTTCTTTCTTTTTCAGATTAGTGTATCTTGTTTCCTCACAATGCCAGTCTTTAATGCAGACTGTTTGTTCCGATTTATGAATTATTCTTTCCCATTCTTTATGATATGGTGATGTACCCCTTATGATTTATTCTTTATTCTTTAAAACGAAGACCCTTTGAGGATCGTAATCCTAATACCATGTTTGGAAAAATGTCTGTGTTACACCACTATCGTTAATACCTCTTTGCGCAGAGGCTGTAAAATAAATAAAAAATATAAGTTGGCAATCACATTCGAAAGGGAGGGAGCTAATTTCTAATTTATTTTGTTTGTATTTCCTAAAAAAAAAAGGAGAGACACATCTAAGACACATGTAATGCAGGGATGCGCGGATTGAGTGATGGTTAACAAACCCTTACTCACGGATGTGAAGCAAGGACATGTGATAAACCAAACCAAACTGTGTCAATTTGGCTGATGTACCGTGGCAGAAGTGAAAATTATCAATGAGAAAATTTATTGACGTAAAACTCCTCCGGAGGAAAAAGGTAAGCGAAAAAGATAAGACGGTGTGACCTTTTGGACGTTCACAGTCCTATGAAAGTTGTGATATCCACCCAAAACCAAAACTGGTATAAGAGAAGCCGCCAAGTTTCAAAAAAATGTCGTGTTTCGAAGGTAGTAATATCATTCAACCAGGGCAAGGCCGCCAAGGTTAATACTATTAGCCAAATTAATCGCACCGAATAACACTTTGAACTTTGAATGAAAACTTGAAGACTGCTACCGCGAGTAACGATGTTGTAGTTTCCATTAAACTTTCGAACTATTAGTAGGAGCGATTAAATTGGCTAACAGGATTAACCTTGGACGCCTTTCCCTGCTTGCCGAATGGTATCATTACCTTCAAAGGACGACCCTTTTTGGAAACTTGGCTTCTCTTATACCAGTTTTGATTTTGGGTGGATGTCCATAACCGCGAATTTTCTTTTCTTAGAGGAGATTTGACATTGCACGAAAAAGAACCTGTGGGGGGTTAGGAGTTTAGATTCCACCAGGTAGCGTACGGTGTTACACCTAACTCCCAGCAGGTTCTATTTCTCACATCGAGGAAAAGAAACCCACGGGAACCGAAGGTGTTATCCAGTCTCTTAAAGCCAACATTCAGAGCAGAAATAAGCAGAGGCTTAAAGCAACATGCCGTCTGCTTTATAATCTTCCGCCTGTCTCACAACACCCACGCGACGATCACATCCGCGTATTTGCAACAGCTAAGGTCAACTGAGACGGTAGCTTCGTTCCTCGTTTCATCCAGCGCAAACATAGCTACTGTCTCAATTGGCATTGCGCCTAATATTCCAGCCACCGCGAACCCATTGATCGTGTCGACAAAAACCGGAATGATTCTTGTATTTTAAAATCACAATTTATAATTTTCTAGACTAGTGTCTTATAATTTTGCTTCGGCGATATATTGGAATAATCAATTTTAATTTTTACCGCATTAGTCTATTAGATTGTAGATCTCATGGTAATTATTAGAAAATTAGTAGATGTACACACAGAGATGAAACGTCATGATTATTGTAGGCACGCAATGCATCATTTAGTGACAGGTCGTTACTAAATAAAGTTCCATTATATTCAACAGAAAATCTCCTAGACGCCACATTTAAAAAAAGGATTTTTAGCAAGGGAAAGACTAACGGTAAGGAAATAGACCTTTGGGGCCGTACTTGATGTGGAGGATCGAAAAAAATGGCGCTGGGATGTATATCCCTTTAATTGTTGTTAGGGTCGTGGGGGAGGGGGAAGGATTTTTCGAGGTCTTCCGTGGGGCTGGGTCATAAGCACCCCAGACCCCCATCATGTAAGTTTTTATACAATATTGATGTTATTTCTAGTTTCATCCAGTAAATAATACGTTAGACCCACTTTCTAAAAACGTTTTTATACCATGGTGTATTTTTTTTTTCATGTTGGTGTGACGGGCATGGACATGCTGACTCGAACTGCCTTCGAAGTGTCAATAAGCATCCCTTAAATCAAAAGTAATTCTACCATCATGAATCATGAATCCCCGTCCAAAAGTGGTTGAAATAACACTTCCTTAAAATATTATTAAGAAGACACTTTTATTCATGGCTCACCTTCCACACATTCAAGAAGAACCTGTCGAAGCGAAATGCTATTTTTTAATTAGTCCAGAAGAAATCTCCTACACTTAGCCTCAGAATGGTAAGAAACGCTTACTTTTAGCGGTGAGGGGAAATCAGAATATCTTTGGACCTTGGACCCTTTTGCAAACAACTGGGAACCTGTCGATACAAAAAGCTATATTTTTAATACGTCCAAAAGAATTCATCTACACACTTATCCGAAAAAGGTATAAGAAAAGCTTATTTATTGCGGTGGAGGGTCAGAATATTTTTGAACCATGGACTTCGTTAACACAAAAGCGGAAACATGTTGATGCAAAATGCTATTTTTTAATTCGTCTCGAGGAATTCATCTACATTCATCTGCAAAAAGGTATAAGAAAGCCTTACTTTTTACAGTGGAACGTCAGAATGTTTTTGGGCCTTGGACCGCTTTTTTCCACAAAACTTGGAACTTGTCGATGCAAAATGTTATTTTTTTTTTTAATTCGTCCATCATCTGTACTTATCTAACTTGATGCGGTGGAGATCAGAATATTTTTGAACTATGGACTTTTTTTTTACCACACTACTGGGAACCTGCCGATCCAAAATGCTAATTTTTAATTCGTCTAGAAGAATCCATCTACACTTGTCTGAAAAAGATATAAGAAAAGCTTACTTTTTGCAGTAGAAGGTCAGAATATTTTTGGCCTTTGGACCATTTTCCCACAAAATTGGGAAAATGTTTGATGCAAAATGCTATATTTTTAATTAATCCCGAGGAAATCATCTCCCCGTAACCTGAAAAGGCACAAGAAAAGGTTCACCGAAAATTTGGGGGTCACATTTTCAATTCCACCCCATCTCCTGGAAATAAGTAACGACCGGTCCGTTAGGCCAGAACTGCTGCATGAAAAGGCAATATTGTTGGATAGTGCTACCATCATCCTTCAGTGCCAGTGACTTTTATTTCCCGAATAACCGCTAGATGAGCCACTGGCACAACATCAACACTCGTGAAGACCCAAATCCTTTTAACTATCTACGTTATTCTCCCCAATATGGCGGCCATTCATTTCATAACTCACGTCGAAATTGTGAGAACCGATACAGATGGCATGGAAGAGCAGACACTTCACGACACTTAACTGGCGACGACGTAGCCTACTTGGTTCTTAATGCAGGCCGTTACGTGTGGTGTTTCCAAGGGCAAAACGTGGAACAGATGTCGTCTAAAAGGCCACAAAAGGCCGAACTAGTCGAAAGAGTGTTTTAGCAGCAGAGATTTATTTTCGTGTTTTGTCCGGTGAAAGGGGTGCATTTTGTTTTAACAGTAATCTTATTATTTACTCGTAACACCTGTTGCAACGTTCGTGGCTAAAATTAAATGCAAACGTTCATAGGAGGAAACAACGGTAAATAAAATTAGCTAACAACAAAATATTTGGACAAACAAATCCCTTTTCTGACGTAAAATGACCTTAAAGGGATATACCTCCCAGCGCCATTTTTCACGATCCTCCCCATCAAGTACGGCACCAAAGGTCTATTTACTTACCGTTAGTCTTTCCCTTGCTAAAACTCCGTTTTAAAATGTGGCGTCTAGGAGATTTTCTGTTGAATATTGTTAACGATATTTAAGAACGACCCGTCACTACATGATGCAATGCGCACGTACAATAATCATGACGTTTCATCTCTGTGTGTACATCTACTAATTTTCTAATAATTACCATGAGATCTACAATCTAATAGACTAATGCGGTGAAAATTAAAATTAATCATTCCAATAGATCGCCGAAGCAAACTTATAAGACACTAGTCTAGAAAATTATAAATTGTGATTTTAAAATACGAGAATCATTCCGGTTTTTGACGACTCAATCAATGGGTTCACGCTGGCTGGACTATTAGGCGCAATGCCAACTGAGACAGTAGCTACGTTTTCCGCTGCGAGGAACGAAGCTACCGTCTCAGATGACCTTAGCTGTGGTAAATACGCGGATGTGATCGTCGCGTGGGTGTTGTGAGGCAGGCGGAAGGTTATAAGGCAGGCTGGATGTTGCTTTAAATATGGGACTATTTCTTTCAGTGGATGAACACTCCTTTTTAGCGTGTTTGTGATTAACTGCATTGGAATCAAGGAAGAGCGTATAGGAGTTACCAACGGATGACGTAAGCACCGGCTGGCTAAAAGGCAGAACACGCAGCGGGCTGTGTTCTGTTAACGCGGTAGAATCCATTTGTTTTGGTCGAGTGGGCCACAAATGATGGGTTGTCTATCTGCTGTCTGCTCGCTCGTCCACCTGACTTCTGGGGCCGATGGCCATCCGTGTTGGAAGACGGATTACTCGCGATTGCGTCTTGGCGGCCATTGCTCTTGAGCGCGCGCGCGCGCTTCCCCTCGGGGAATTCCGCCCGAGGAAGGGAAAAGGAGAGATTGCGGAAAAAGAAATGCCGTCTGGGGAACGTGACGTCACAGGGCGCCATGACCGGAACTAACGATCCTGGCGGGGGTGAGTGGAGATAAAAGGGCTCCGTCAGCGAGAAATGGAGGACTATTATGGCGCCTGCCAGTCAACCAACTCCGCCTGACTCCGCGCGCCCTCGTGAAGAAAGCTTGAAATTCTATACTACCTGCCCTATCCAGTTAACGCTGAAAGAGAAAGATCCCTTGCCGGCTTCGTGTTTTCTATATTTACAAGATAGAGTGTGTGAGAACGGAGTGCATGAAATTAATGGAGCTGACTAAAACCATCCATGCACACATCAACAGAATGTTTAATCCCTGAATATATTACCTGAAATTTGAAGCTACGTGCCGGGTTATGGCATGCCAATGGCATCAAAATTAGTCTAGTTAAAACTTACTGACTGTTAATGTGTAAATAGCTTTTGGTGTCTTTTGCGCATCATATTTCCCCTCTCGCGTGAGATTTTACCGAGGATTTTACTCTATTCAGCGCCAACTTTGTGAACTACTGCGACAAGGACTTCGATTTTTTTTCCTTATAGAGCAGTGACATTTGCCGCCATATTGGCACCAGTATGGGTTTTGAGGGCATAACTACAAGGTGCACTACATAAAAAAGGAAGGAGAAACAACAGAAGAGCGGATTTCTTAGGCTTAAAATAACGTTTTCTCCAAGAACAAAAATGGTGCGTTTTAGGTCTAAGAAATCACTCTTCACAGCATCGGCTTCAGTATGACCGCCTTCTGTTTCTCTCTGCAGTGCCCCTTGCAGCTAACCCATTAAGTCTCCAACATAGAGTTATATACAATAATACTACGTCGTGTTACTGCTCTATTGTGGGTTCATAACAGTTTTCAACGACAACCACCAGGCAACACTCTGTGTTAGTCGCAAGCTAAAACTAGTCTGCTTTACGTCACAGATCGTCACTGCGTCACAAACATTAAAAAAATCGACATCAAAAGTTGATACCAACACTACTCCCACGTCGCTCCATTTTACCGATTCATACATCTCATTGGCTGTTGATTTTGCTGATGAATCGACACAAAATTGGACTAACAAACGAACGAATACTTATCATCAAACGTAAGCCGGGTCGCTCCAATTGTTTAAATTGTATTAAAGTGCATTAAAGGCCCCTGTGGTGCCTCGTGCTCGTGTCGATTGTGGCGTGTCGGATCCTAGGTTTTAAACAAGGGATTCCCCAGATAAATTGACCATCGTATCGTCGTGGGGCAGATGTTAACCCAGTTCGGGTTCCTGCTCCCTAAAAAAAAAAAATTGCATTAAGTCCAATCGGTAATGCGAATGAAAATACGCAACATTTGTTATATCATGCCAACAGACGGAGAGCACCGTAACAAGCAAGCCATTTTTTTTGTTTTCGCACGATGACGTCACCAACTCTCATCGCGGGTAATCTCGTAAAAAATTGTCGTTTCGTTTTAGTAATGAGCATTGTAACCTTCAGTAAAGATTGTGCGATCAGATGTCTCATAATCACTCGTTCATTTTGTTAAAAAACTACGGCTGGAAAAAGCAGGCGCTGTCTGCTTAGAGGATGCAACTGTGGCATTCTGGGTAATCTCGCCCGTGTATACTTTACAACCGGAAATAGCTCTGCTATAGCTCAACGTGCTCAAATGAGTGGACCGACCCAATAGTCGAAGGTCCTGGCTGCAATGGCGATTTGGCAGCAGCCGCCATCTTGCGTGCGTGCTCGATTCGCTTGTGGTGAATGACGTCACGCTGTCTTTCGGACATTATTCGATAGAAGCTAAGAGTGTTCCTAGAATTATCACTGTTCGGATATTAGTGTCATTTCGTCGTGATTATGCACGTACACTGATCGCTACCATTTGCGCACAAGCCATCAATAATTCAGAACCCATGATAAAGTTACACACTGCTTCATGGCGCTTTTCTCGTTGCTGTTAAGCTGATGTTTTGAATTATTAGTCGCTCGTTCGTCTTCGTAGGGTTCACCCAAGGTTGATTATGCAGGCAACGTAATAGCATTAGCTCCTTTTGAAAGGCGCCGGCAGTGCACCTCTCCAGATTAAACGTTTATAGGTAAGAGGTCGCTTGTTGTGTGACGCAAATGATCACGTCATGTCACAAAGAATAATGCAGTAAAGGTGGTAAAGGGTATGATGATTTTCACTTGTTTATAAGTGAAAACTTACCATTTTTATCCTAAATAAACACAGATGCAAACCTATCTGCGTTGCCTTTTGGACTTATAGGTTATGCTGCTTGAGTGGGGAATCGAACCCACAACCTTGGAAACCAAAGGCCAAGGTCCTACCTCTGAGCCATACTAAACGTGTCAATGTTAGTGTGGCTCAGAGGTAGAACCTCGGCTTTTGGTTTCGAAGGTCGTGGGTTCGATTCCCCGTTCAAGCAGCCTGACATATAAGTCCAAAAGGCAACGCAAATAGGTTTGCATCTGTGTTTATTTGACTCTTGTTGAGCGTTCGACTTTCCGTCTTTAACTTAAATACTAACAAGCGGCAGCAGCGACTGCCTAGTCGCATCCGGTCTTGCGAACACTTCCGCCCACTTTTTCAACGAAAATGTTAAAGCGCACACCTCTTATCACGCACTGCAACAGCGATCTCTATTACATGATTCAAAAATAGATCACAATTGCCGGTTAAAAATGTGTTAACTTTTAGGCCTAGTTTTAGATTTTAGGCGTGATTCACAGCTTTTAGGCCTAATTTTTACCTGCCTTTTTAATTTCGTAAGTAGCAGCTAATGGGTAATTGGCTTCGAGAGTAGCCCTATTCACTTAAGTAACACGGTGGCGAGAGTTTTTTTTTTAATGAAGCTAACATGTGTCGTTAACTAAATCCTTTTATTTTTTTGCGGTTGCATGTCTTTCTGTAGTGGTTAAATGCGATAATCGAATGTGCTATTTCATTGAGTTACGTCCTGAAAGTCCATTAGCTATAAGAAAGCATTATGGATGTTTTAATATAACTTAATGAGGTCTTATGCCATAAAAAGCTAAAACTAGCAGCGGAACGTGATGACACTGCCTCCTCCGTAAGAGAATTCCATGCTGGCATTATACACTTACTGCAAAGAAGGCCCGTCTGCACTCTAATGGTAGGGACTGCTAACTTCAGAGAGTGTCCCATTAATTGTCCTAATGAGAAAAAAGTCAAAAAGAAAAGCGTTAACAACCAGAAAACCACCAAGAATTTTGGACATGAGCCGAAGATCTGCCAGCAACCTGTGTAATTCGAGCTATACCACACGCCATGGCTGTTTGCTGTAACGTGCATATCACGTGACTGGGCTAGTCCAATCAGACGGCCAAACAGCCGTTGTTCTCGTTCGTCATTGGCTAACTCATGGTGACGTCACGGCAAACAGCCATTGCGCATGGTTTAGTCCAGGCCCACACGATACAATGCCCTGTTGTACGAAGTCTCGCAAACCCGGGACGCCCTTAGTGAACGTATACGTTGGCTCGATGCGATTAAGTCGATGTCTTTCAATAGCAATGGGGACCACACTGGACTAGCATATTCGACTATGATCGAAAAAGGTCCTTGAAACCCCATACCTTAGTCGAAATGTTTCCTGAGGCAAAACAGCAGTTGACAACGATGTATAAGCTGCCGATTAGCTAAGGCTGTAATCTTTTGGGAGTACATGGACGGTTTGAGGTTGGGAGCAAACCAAACCCCCTGGCAGGTCGCGGGTCTTATTTGCATCAATCATCGGTAACGGATGTTTATCGCGGAAATAAGGAAAAGAAAACTGTATGTGTCCACTGTGAAGAGTTTCTTATTTTTATATGGAAATGGGTATTTGCCCAACATTCGTGCAGTCAAGAATCCCGTCTAAGTTTGCAGGTAGATCCAAATTGTCATCAACATCAAGTGTACAGCAGAACAAATCTTTAACAGTTTGAATTCATGTACGTACTACCAATCGCATGTTAAGTCGCTTAAAGGTACATTCCTACCAACTCCATTTTTCTCGATCCCCCACATCAAGTACGGCCCCAAAGTTCTATTTACTTACCGTTAGTCAATCCCTTGCTAATAAATCCGTTTTAAAATATGGCGTCTAGGAGATTTTTTGTTGAATATTGGGAACTATATTTACTGCATCCTGCGATTATATGATCTTTTGTGCGCTTGCCGTAACTATGACGTTCATCTGTGTGTGTGTGTGTGTGTGTGTGTGTGTTCATTTACTAATTTTTTATATTTTGCTAATAATTACCATGAGATCAAAAAATCTAAAAGACTAATGCGGTAAAAATTAAAATTATTTATGCCAATAGATCGCCGAAGAAAAATGACAAGATACTGGCCTCAAACTTTATAAGTGTTATGTTAAAATACAAAAATCCTTCCGGTTTATGACGACACAGTTTCTGCGTTCATGCGCTTTCGTCTACTACGCCCAAGGCCAACTGAGACAGTAGCTGCTTTCCTCGCAGCTACTATCTCAGTTGGCCTTGTATTATTACGCCGAGTCTCGCGAAACGGCGCTATAGTAGCATGCGCTGGCGATCAACGCGTGGCTGTTATAAGGAAGGCGGAATGTACCTTTAAATAAATAACTAAAGAGTAAAGGTCCTAATACTGAACCCTGGGCTAACCCACTCACTACAACTGTAGAAGACGAAGAGGAAGAGCACGCAACAAGGTTTGCATCCGATCAGTCACGAAGGTCATGAGCCCCAGTAAAAGGGGACCATCAAGGCCTATTTTCTCAAGCGTATTTACGGGGTTTATGGATTTGTGACCCAGAGTTGGTGGATGCCGAACGGCCTGAATAAAACCATACTAATTGGATTAATCAGGCATTTATCTTCCAGAAAAGCAGCATTACGTTGCGAATAACCGTTTCCATGATCTTGCAGGAAACCACAGTTAACACAATAGGTCGTTAACTTATTGGATCAGCTGCATTCCCCTTTTTGAAGACGGGAATAACAGCAGAAGAACGCCGGATAGAAAAATGCGTGCTTGTCTCTAGGCTAGGGATGGCAAGATACATAAATTTTTTTATCCCGATAACATTTTAAAAATTATCACGATAATCGGTAATATCTCGATAAAACAAATTTTGAGGCTGGAGTAGCCTTTTAAGTTTGTTAGTTAAAGAAAACCTTGGCTGATGCCTACAGTGCAACCTTCACGAATGTGAATCGTGTGGCACTCGCCATTTGGCGAGTAGACAGTTGTGCTGCTTCTTAAATATTGTTTGTATTCAACTAACTCTCCAATCAGTTAAAGTGGTTCGCAACAGCAATGTACACTTGGTTGGCGAGCCCTCGTAGTTCTTCACGCGACGCCGCAAACCGCTTGTTTCTAGCTATTACGGTTTCTGAGATATGGCAATTTAAGCGTTGGGGTTTGCACGATAATTGGATAAAACAATATAAGTGCGATACGATAATCGACGAAAATTAGTATCGCGATATTGGCGAATTATCGAGCCAACCTAGGCCCTACACTCTTTAAAATGCTTGTAAATGAAAGTTTCAAAACTTTTCCTTTAATTTCACAAAAGGTTTTGTGGTGTTTTGGTCAAACCTTGTCCTGAACATAAAACAAGTTTGTTTGTTTTACTAATTCGTGACAGGACTGTAGAAAATAATGCAACATCTGTAGTTTATAAATTCATGTGTAGTGCTTTAATAAAAAGTTGTAGGAAGGACTATTTCTTTTGGCGGCAGCAGACTTATGTCTTCAAACAGGATGGAAATCCGTATGGGCTCGAGTTGGGCTAAATAAACACGGACGCCAACCTATTTACGTTATCTTTTGGACTTCAATGTCAGACTGTCTGAGTGGGGAATCGAACCCACCGTCTTTGAAACCAACCGCTCAGTCTTACCGCTGAGCCATACTGACACGCAGCCCCGTTCAGGCAGTTCAGTTCTCCGCTCAGGCTGTCTGACATTTAAGTTCAAACGGCAACCTAAACAGGTTTGTATTCTTATTTGTTTAGCAGACTTATTTCGCATCGATCGAAGTAATTCCTTGAAGGCAGTTTATGCAACATAGTACAGTTGTGAAGGGAAACGAAACTGCTGTAAGAAGACAAGAAAACTTTTTTTTTTTTTTATTAATTTATTTGAACCTTAAGTCAACCGAAGAAATTTAATGCTCGTGTGGCTGAACCGGCTCAATTTTGAACATTATCAGACTTTTTTGAGGGAAGAAATGTCTGGTAGAGTGGGAGCCAAGCCGGGGATTTGAACCGGGAAACCTCCGATCATCGTTGGGTTACCCAGAATTGGCCATAATAGTTCCAAAAGCCGCTGAAGGAGCATGGCAGCCTCTCACACTACCCTGGCCGGCAATCCTGGAGGGGAATTTGCCAAGGTCCCCTTTCCAGGAGTCCGACCAGATCCACAAACCCCCAGCAACCAGGCCGAGCTCTCTCACCACTCAGCCACGATGACCGCCGGTTATAGCATCCTGGAAAGACCTGGGTTCGATGACTGGTCACATAATCACACGTAATCTTTTTTTCTTCTTAGACGTGATGTGACGTGACGAGGGATGTTTGTTTTACATTATAGTTAAGTTGTTTTTTTTTTAACGAAAAGTCTAGAAGTGAGACGGCCTTGTAAATGCCAGCGGCTTTGGTCGAACACTACGACAACTGCATAAGGATTACACTTAACATCTTGGCAGGCTTACTCGTATTTACTTCTCATGCTGAGTAGACGAAAAGGAAAACACGGACGAGACAGACTTTAAAAGGATCCCAATTCCTCTGTTTGTTTTCCCTTCTCGTCCGTGTTTTCGAAACGTCACCCAAGAAGCGCCAAAGTGGGATACGTGCGGCAGGCGCCGCCAGGAAAACAACACCCCTTCCATCGTCACCCCGTGAAGCACGGGTTCCGGCAATCCCCAAGTGCTTTCCTCGGCTTTTACCCGTTACAACCTCCACCATTAAGCAGGTGGTACTTACGTGAGGAGCACCAATTGCCGGATTCCTCCCACAACAAACCCACGCCTTCAAACTTGCAGGGCAAGGAACGTGACACGCTACCCGTACATTTATTCGTCTCCTTTTTAGTATATTTCTTATAATGCTGGAGGAAATTATTGTGTTTGGGCCTCAGTTCACCTGAAGCTAAATAACGCTCTTATGGTTGAATCGGTTCAGTTTTGAATTCTTCTAGACGTTTTAGGATAGGCAGTCTGTTGGAGGGAGTGTGGAACCGGGGCATTCGAAAACACGCCTGCAGTTAGAGACAGTTTGGTACCTCAATTGCACAACAAACCGTGATACAGCTAATGGAACGTAACGCCATCTACCGCAGTAGTGCATTTTGGAAAAAAATCTACTTGACGTTTTTCACAGAATATTAGTGACACTAAAAAAATTCTTGGTTACACCTACTGACTAAAAATAATTGTAGTTTCAACGAGGAAGGTTGTTAGGCTACTTAGAATGCGTTAACATTTTCGGCAAAGGCGGTTCATGGGCCCGTACCTCTTCCCCCGTCCCCCCCCCCCCACACACACACACACACCAAAACGTGCAGTCCGAAACGACTGGGAATACTACAGCGACGACTTTGTCGCCTTTTCAGTGGCAGTCAAGTGGACTTTAAAAACCATGGCAAATTAAAACATTGTTGCTTCTTTACAACTAATAGGCGTAAAACCTGAAAATTAGGCCTAAAGATATATAGATAAAGATAATACGTTAATTTTTCACAGTCAGAAAAATTGTGATGGGGTCACTCCACTTACACCAAGCCCAAAGTTAAAAAAAAAACCAGGATAATGGTACAAATGAATAGGTAGGCCTAATCTCTAACCCAATTCTCTGTTAGCTGCTACTTACGAAATTAAAACGGCACGTAAAAATTAGGACTAAAAGCCGGCAATTTTGACCCAAATCGAACCAGGCCTAAAAGCAGACGCAATTTTTAACCAGCAATTGTGATTGTTGGTTACTACTTTTATAAAGATCGCTGTTGCAGCGCGTGATAGAGGTGTGCACCTCATCATTTTTGTGGAAAAAGTGATGGATTGTATAGAAGAACGGTTGTGACTAGGTAGTTGCTGCAGCCACTATATAGTTTGCCTTTTAGGACACTCCAGATGAAATTTTGAAGAAAAACTACTAAAACAATGGCAAAAACTACTGAAAGAAAGAATTTCCGCGGATCGTAATACTAATTCGAGGGTTGGATTTCCACTTTTTTGCCTTCATTGCCGATGTTGCTCCTCCCCCCTCCCCCCCTCTACTTTGAAAGTATGCTTTATGAAAGCGTGTCGCTTTTGGGTCTGATTATTGTGGTTGGTTGGGAAGGAACCAGAAACCGTTATTCGGGAAAAATCAAACCCACAATTTTAAATGCTATTTGAAGAGCGTTTTTATTTTCCTGGAAAGGAAACAAATTCCTGTAAGGGGAAGTAGCCTACAGATTGAACATACCGTAGCACCAAAACTAGGCCAAATGCTATCTTGGCCATAGAGGTGTTATAGCTACGTGCATGCCGATCAAAATCGGAGACTAATAAATTAAATTTCACAACGAGATCGTTATTTATTACCACATCGTCAAAACAGAAAGAACAAGTCCGACCTAATGTCACCCTGACAGGGTCATTTACTCGCGTGGCATCTGTTTTAAACATCTGTCGTTCACAATCGCCATTTCTACTTGTAATTAATCCTGTGACGTTTTGTTTTGTTCATTTGTCCCAACATGGCGGCCACCTGGTTTTGAGCAGTAGTCCATTTCTTCCGTGATGTGTTTATTAACGAGACGTCAAGCGGCAGACGAGCCGTCGTTAAAAAAGACAAAAAGGGGGACAGATTTTCATGAAATTTACGACGATGTTCACCGACCGGGGTGTTTCGAATGCCGTTTCAGCCGCTTTTATTACCGTTTATGAAGTCGTATAATTATTGTT
Source organism: Lithobius niger (assembly GCA_023313725.1). NCBI lineage: Eukaryota > Metazoa > Arthropoda > Chilopoda > Lithobiomorpha > Lithobiidae > Lithobius > Lithobius niger. Next base: position 25,014 of record JAHWFP010025211.1, read on the forward strand.
ACTAAACTGGGCTATTTGCGTGGAAATCAATTGCTATTAAATTGGCAAAATTGCAGTTTAATCGCAGCTTCAACACCCGTTAAACACCGTGTTGATTTGTACTTGGGTAAGTGTGAGAGGAAATTTGGAAACAGATTGGCGGAACATTGCAGCACTCACCTCTGGAATGCTATAAATGTCACACGAAGAACCATATCGTATGTAAGTGGTGGTGGTGGTGGGAGGGAGTGGTTGGGAGGTGCGACATGCGAGGATATAATATGTGAAGGAAAACTGGAAAATGAGCCATCAGCGTAAATCATAATAACGAGGTACAGTAAGCCACCTTTATTCACTTACTGTAGATCCTTATTCTAGTGTACTACTTTTGCTGATGGCTTATTTCCAATTTTCCTTTATATTATTTACAGCAATTTATATTTATTTATAAAATATTTGGTTGGATGGCCGAAAATTTCAAGAAGATTGTAGTAATGCGATGTATAACAAAGATATCAAAGTTGAAAAGTAGTTCCGCGAACACCACTGCATCGCTTAAAAAGTGTTGCATCGATTAATTATTTTTAAGGTTCTGTCAAACTTATTTTAGTTTAGTGCACATTTCCCCCATTTTCTTAATTTCTGTCAAAACTTATTTTTAGGGTTTAGTATACATTTCTTCCATTTTCTTAATTTCCGTCAAAACTTATTTTTAGGGCTTAGTACACATTTCTGCCATTTTCTTAATTTCTGTCAAAACTTATTTTT
>JAHWFP010025212.1:7259-20782 GCA_023313725.1 Lithobius niger
TTTAGGTATTCTGTTAAACCATGCATTAATTTTTGTATTTGTAGATTTTTTTTTAGTAATGTTTTTTTTAGTTCTTCACATCCTCATACCATTTAAACTTGTTGGACTGGTGTAAGCGGCCTTGTTTGTCCTACCAGAAACCATTTGGAATTTGGCAATCTCTTGTACTGTTTTACTAAGTTTCTCTTTAGAATATACTTTTAGAATAATTTAGAATACTGTGTACTTTTAATGAGAGCACAATAGGCCTCTACATAATGTAGTTTTAATTGAATTTCTTGTATTTTTTTACTCTGCTCTAATTATTTTATGTGTGAATTTGTTTTGTAACCTTGGTGTAGTGTAAGTGGCATGCCCTACTATGGTCCCCTTTGCGCTGGTGCAAAAAACATTTATTATTATTAAAATCTTTAGTACTAGTGAGATTTTACACACGTGTTTATTAGGCAAATAAGTACACAGAATAATTTTAATAAAGAATAATTTTTATGTACTACCTTGTCCATGAAAGTTATTACGATCACTCGTTCCGTAACTGGCCGCATGGCGTCGTAACCAAGAATGAAAGTTGAACATGGGGTAGTATTACGCACTGGTTCTTTAATGTCTGGCTCCCTTTCACGTCTCGCAGCGGATTGTTTGACAGCTTCCCGTCCAAACAAACGTCCCAACATTATAAAAAAATAAACTGGATGTTAATCTTACATTATAAACCATTTTCATAGCAGAAACGAAGACAACACCGACGACCTCTACAATGAAAACGGGCGAGTGTATCAATTCTTTGGCTAGAAGTTGAAATTAGTACATTGTTGCCTCGACTAACAATTTACTCTGTGCGGTCATCTCGGCGGCAAGTCTTAAATGACTTCATTGATGAAGGACATTTATTTTTCACACGGTACGGATTGCTCAAGCCAAAGCGATATTGTGAGAGTGGGGGAAGGTGGCCAAGAACAGGGAATGCCCGTGTGTGGGGCAGTGCTCTTGTATTATCCCAGCTCTTCAGAAAATATAGGTATAGAAGGAGGAGGGGGGTGGTTCTGTTTTTGAACCTACAAGGTAACTTTTGGGGGGAAGTAAGGGACGAAAAAGGGACGGGACATGGCCGAGATAATTATTCTGTTGCAGTCAACTTTCAGGCAACACTGAGCGAAAACTGGGAAACAACCACGGGCGAAACAAAACTCCGGGCGAAGTCGGGTACGGCTGCTAGTTTCTTATATTCCTGTCCACACAAATCATAAACTAAGGAAAATAACTGGTGAGAAGATAGAAAACCGCAGGGCCGTCGAGAGGAACGGTGAGGCCCGGGACAAAATTCTTGGCGTTCAAGAACCTTTCTGGAACCGGGGACGGGATGGGGACCCACTTTTGGGCCAAGAGTACAGGGGCCCGGAGCAAAATGTCCCCTTGTCTTCTCCTGTCGACAGGTCGTAAATACGGCTTCCTACGACGTCAAACACGGCGCCTCCCAGTGCCGCAGCTAGCTTTTTCCAAGAAAGGGTGCATGAGCAAAATGTCGAGCCCTTTCTCAACAAGTAAAAAAATTTAGAGGCAATGTGACTACCAACCCCAACCAAAACGTAGTGAATTTTGTCTTATTTGGGCCCCCAACTGGTGAATTTTGGGCCCCCTTGCCTCCTGGGCCCTTGCACCCTTTGCACCAAACATAATTGTGGCACTGGCGTCTCCTGCAATTCCTTCGCCTCTCTTACCTGAACTGATCTTACCTAAACTGTCCTAACCACAACAACTATACGACAAAACCACAGAAAGATACAGGAAGAAAAAGCAATCGCAACAAAACATCCGACATGCGGTGTTTATCATTTAGCATCGTACGTAATTGTTTGTTTATATCTTCTCACCAGTTTTATTTAGATATGTTTATAGTTTATATGGACAGGAATATCGACGATTAACGTCCAGTTTATTTCTCAATTATAAATGGGACGTTTGTTGTTTGGACGAAAAAATCGTATAGTCTGGTAGAATGGTGGTCTTATGTCCTGGTTTTAGGGAGACACCCTTGAATGTGATGAAGCTATAGTGCATTTTCAGACTTACCCAAAACTCTTCTTTTTAATTTTTTTTTTTACCCGAAAACGATTTTTTAAAACACCAATTTCTGTTCAAGCCAACTATTATTATATGCACAACAAATCTACTTTCATGTAGAGATTTGTACAAGTTGTTCATTTGATATCTTTGGCCGTGAATGGAAGTGAAGACATTACTAGGATGGGTGTTCCGTGCCAGGACTGCCGCCAGGGTAGCGTGAGAGGCTACTATGCTCCTTCAGCGGCTATGTGAACTATTCTGGCCAATTCTGGACAATCTTCCGGCCCCTACGATGATGGGTGGTTTCCCGGATCGAATCCCCAGGTTGGCACCTCCCTTTCCCAGATATTTCTTCTTCTCTAAAAATCTGGTAATGTTCCAAATTGAGCCGGTTCAGCCATACAAGCATTAAATTGCTTCGGCTGATTTAAGGCTCAAAAGAAATTAATTTTAAAAAATGGGTTGCCATGTCGTCCACCTTTTATCCTATCTATGAAATGAAAAAACATTTCGGAAACAATTAAAATAAAGAGAAAATGCTGCTGTGTGGAAACTAAAATTTACGAAGTCAGTGAAATCACGAATTTAAAAAATACTATTGTCAGCTCATGGTTTATTCGGTTTATTGAAAGTTTTAGGAGGGATCACTTCCACCACCATCGCCCCTCTATATCCGCGCCTGCTTGGAGAATTTGAACTTGGTGGCAGGCATTATTTTCACTACTTTTAACGGCAAAAAAACCTAGGTTCATTCCCCCTTCTTGGTTTTTAGTTATGTGTAGGTTTTTGTCCCGTATGTCGTTAGCGACAACTAAATTTTATCCGGGATCCGCACAACAGGCCACTATGTACGGACTTAAAGACTCTCCATCGTGAAGACATCGCACTCAGCCCGCTCACGCTACAGTAATTCTTTCCCTCCTTTTGAATCCAAGCGAGCAGCGCCATCTGTTTAGTGGGTGTCGTTAACGTCAAACTTGTGCCAGCCCGTTGCTAGCTGCCGCCCTTTCCGCTTCACCCTTTATTCCGACCACGACGTTCCCTCGCTTCCGGGACATTAGAGCGAGGGCACCGTCGTCTGTCCGCTCGTTCGTCCATCCCACGCCTGCTACACCCCAACGCCCCCGCTCGTCTTTCGTCCGAAATGTCAAGGCTATGCGCCCCAGTGGCGTCGCAAGGGCAAATGAAACGGAACATGAGGAGCGAAGTATTCCAACTGAATATTCTTAACGAGTTCGGCCACTCGATATTTACCATGTTGTTAAAGACACCAGCGTCGTGAATACCTTTGTAGTATACAAAGTATCTTCGCAACGGAGGCAGATCCTCGCACCTAAAGCAATAATTAGTATGTGTGTGTGGGGGGGAGTGGGGGGGGGGCTATGACGGTTGTTGACGCCATCAACAACACCACAGTCACGTGAGAATGTGACTTTGATTTGATTTGATTTGACTTTTATTGAGAATGTGTGAGGGCAGTACAACAACATGTTCAACATGTCCATTTTTTTGTGTGATCTACATATTAAAAGCGGTAAAACGGAACTAAGAGCTGGAATTAGAAGAGGAGGAAGTGACGTGAGGGTATTGTTGTCGATGCTTTGTAACAAATTCATATTGCAAGGGGCAGCAATGAAAAAGGCCGAGAAAACTCATTAGCAAACACGAGCACGGTAGCAAACAAAAAGGGCGAGCGATCGGCAAGATGGAACAACTAATTATTAACAGTAACAAACTAATTATTACGTTACATTATTTTATTATCTACCCGTTGATCTTGGCGCTTGGTATACGCCCCGTGCAGGACTTTGGGTTTCTGTAATAAGGCTACGCAGTGGTTTTATTAGGTACCTCGCTCGCTCTCTGGTTCCCACCTCCCTGTGGGTAGTTCAATGTTTCAACTATGTGCGTTGTCGTTTTGGGCAGTTGGATCTGGTGGTTAGGTATACGTTAGGTTAGGTTAGGATAAGTAGTAGTAGATATGAGCGCATGGATGTATAAACCAGCATAGGCAAAGAAGAACGATAAATGGTAGGACTCGTTCGTTCCATCTTTGAGCATATAAGTAAAGTAAAGTAATAAGATTGTTGAGCTAAGAAGTATTAGTGTAGGCAGACCGGTAGTGTGGGTTGGTTTGTGCTCAGTGGAGGTTTGAGGTGGCGAATATAATTAGGATTAAGTAGGTTTAGAGCTCTTAAAATCTCTCTATCTCTATGTCTTTTAGATAGAGTGAATGACGCAAGGTCTTTAGGCTCTTGTATAGATAACAAATAAATAAATAAATGAAAACAAGTAACAATCACTTTAATCGCTTTTCATTCTTGGTACACGTGTTCGTGGACCTGTTACGTCTTTGCTGAACTATTCTTGGTGCTCGTGCTATGGATTTCAATCTTTCGTCTAAACCGTTGATTGTTGATGGTATGTTGGGAAAACGCCACCGGTGATCAAAATAAGCATTACTCGTTATTAGTGTTAAAAAAAGGGTTTAACGAGCGTTAACCACTCCTGGTCATCTGCCCGAAGCCCTAAGGCCCTATGGTTATTAGTGTTTTAAAATAAGTAACAATGCAAACTGACTGCCAGAAATAATCAGCAACACAATATTGTTGATAAAATGCACGCGCTTCTTGTTTGTAGTAGGGCGTATGGCTTCGGGCCACTAAGCTCTTAACAAATTTGCAGTCCGCGCTAATTATTGTTGATGGTTGAATGGAAATAAATCAGCAAACGCTGTAATTTATATGATTGAAGTCCTCACTCACGCAAAACTAAAAAAAAAATTAATATCTCCGTTCGTATTCAATATTTTCCCACCAACCTTGGCCAGATAGTAGATGAATGGGCAGTGGCAAAAATAAGACGGCACACAAAAAAAAAACTACAAAAGAAGTGATATCTAAAACAAAACCCACAAGGGTGAAAGAACCCGCCTAGTTTCAGCCAATCAAAGTAGTGATATCATGTTAAAAAGGCTGCCACCAAGTTACTACATTAGTTGCCAAGCTAATCCCACCGACTATTACCTCACACGTTAAATCAAAAACTTGACCATTGCTACCGATAGTAGCAATTTTTGATTTAACGTTTGATCTAATAATACTCGGTGGGATTAGCTTGGCAACTAATGTAGCAATTGGTGGCAGCCTTTTTGGCTCTGATATCACTACTTTGATTGGCTGAAACTTGGTGGGTTCTTTCACCCTTGTGGGTTTTGTTTTAGATAATAAATAACAACAAGGGTAACTAAAGTACAACAATAATTTTGAACACTGCTACAGCATTACCGCCATTTCTCGCCGTTTCCTAAATTACCTATTCTCATACAAAAAAAATATATATGACAATCTTTATACTGCAACAACATTGGTGTTATTTTGACGAAGATTCTGATGTTAGAAAGCGAAAATTGCATGTATTAAATTACATATTCGAGAACTGTAGTGTCCTTCTGGTCTATTTTTTATTTTATCTAATCCGTCTTACTTGCACTGGTCCAATATGGCTCCCAATTCGAATTTATAGAATCGAAACAAACCATCGAATGCTGGCATTCAGAAGTCAGTCCGCCATTTTTACTGCGTTGGAACTGTTTTCGTGCTGTCATAAATCGACGCCGTCATGCCGCTAGCAAAAATACTTCGTGTCTCCAGCCGCGAGGAGAGGATCGCAATCTACGTCGTTGCCATGGTTACTAGGTATAGACAACTCGAAAGCCACGTGCTCCGTGCGTGACTAATTCCATCAGGATGCACCATTCATATTTCGAACGTTTTGAAAAATGACAAGTTATAGTTCAACAGTAGAAAAACAAGGCAGGCTGCACTTGGTGAATATCGCTATAGATCTACGTTGCGTATTAGGACGCTTCTGATTGGTCCAAACACAGTAGGAAGGGTCCACATACGTGTAGAAAATTGAAAGAAACCTATGGAGAGAAAAATAGTACAATTTTAAAATCGCCTTTTCAATCGGTTTCTAGTAATCCCAAGAACTTCTTTCACATCACTCAAAAAGATGTCCCTTTCTTACGCGTTTACAGGTATTTATTTATAAGTCATTAAGTCGTTTGGGCTTCTCCGGCTCTATGATGAAAATCAAGGGAAAGTTACGTAACTTTCTGTTGAGTTGGTGTGAGGTGAGGGCTGCCCTGCATTCTTGCTTGGTTTTGGTAATACTGTAAAATAAACGCCAGAAGAGGATCTATGGCAAAAGAGCCGGGTGGGCAATCCCTGAAAGGTTTTTTTTTAAATCTTTTTTTCCCCCTTCATTTCCGTTCAACCACTAGTTCGCTTTTCCATGCTAAAGTATCCGTTCCCTGCATTTATCAAAAGTAAATGCACGAGTTTCCGTGCGTTTACTTATGGGCAGTTACCAGAATTAAAACCATGGTTCATATTAGTTGAATTCGGAACTTGTAATTTTTAAGTCATGGTGTTAAGTTAGTATGAGGGGGAGGGGGGATGGGTTATATTGACACATCTATTTCTTACTACCCGGACCCTCTCACTTACACACTGTACGCCGTGTTTTCCCACACAGAGTGTGATAAGTTAATGTGTCTTTACATCGGCCAAATTGGCGCATCGGTCGTATGCATTTATCAGGAGGGGATTTAATGGGTGCGGGGGCGGGATAAGAGCCTTTTACCTAAAAAGGACCTTATCGGTAAAAGAAAACATAAAAATTGCCTCTGGCGCTAGATATGGGTGGCTCTGGGGTAAAAATTATGAATATGCAGGTTAAGAGCGGGAGGTAAACAGCAAAAAAAAAGCCACTGAATTTTCGTGACAAAACGGGGGCTTGCTCACCTGGCTCTTTTGCCATAAATCCTCTTCCGGCGTTTATTTTACAGTATTACCAAAACCAAGCAAGAATGCTGTCTTTGTTACCGTTTCATTTGATGGTTCAGCTATGTCTTTATTTCCTGCTGCCCCGTGGATAGCTTCTCTGCACTACCCAACTTCTTTCGCCAATATCTTCTTTGTTTTGCATGCGATTTTTGTTCTGCTTCCTGTGTTGTACAAGTAGCACGATCCCCCACAACTTTCTAATTACCCTATTTACCCTATTTTCTGATGTCCTTATCTTGCGTAGGTTAGGAGATACAAATTGGATGACCTTGAACACGACCTCCAAGGTCATTTTGGATAGCATTATTGGATTCGTCATTGGTGACTTCCTATCCGAGTATGCTATTATCAGCAACCCATATCCAAGTCTTAAGGATTTATTTGACTGGTACGGGACTTCTGGGACAGACTGTACGTCGAATCCGAACTAGGTTTCGACAAACTTCAATTCGTTTGGCATTGAGAGTGGTCACAATTTTTTTAATTTTTTTCTTTTAAATAAACAAAGTGTCTTTTAATTATATGTTTCGTGTTTGGGCCTCTTTGACTTTGGGATGTGGGAGGGGGGGGGGACGGCCAACGCCCCTTTTGTCCCCTATAAATCGGGCCCAGATAACATGTGGCGCATTCTAAAGCAGTCAAACGTACTAGTAGTCAAACGAGTCTAGATTTTAGCTCTGTCTCCTATCCACACAACCTTTTGATTAATTTACTGATAAAATATTAATCAACTGGCTCTCCGGAAAAGAACTTTCTATTGTTATTTGTAAACACGGCAGTCATTTTTCCGAACAACATCCTCTCCTCCCCCTCAAAGATAGAGAACCGATCACCTTAGTAACTGTTGATCCAATTGCTCGGACGAGGGGCGGAAGACATGCTAATTAAAACCTATTCGTTGAGTCCACGAAGTTGAGAGTGTTTGACAAGTTGTCGTTGTGTGCCTGCATACCATGTTGCTTAGGCTGTTTACCAGCTCGCTGCTCATGTATCCCGAGAAACCAAGCGTGTTGTCCATAGCAACCCTAACATGGCAATAGCCGACAAGAGAACAAGAATTTCGTAGTGCACTACACGCTGAAAGGAAAGAGGTAGTTTCCATGGAAACCGAAAAACAAGTTTGAATGTTGTTAAAAAACAAGTCAAGGTGACATTGACTCGATTGCAAAGCTTAATGCAAAAAGAAAAACTTCACTAAATCGTAGAGAAAAAGATGCTTTTAAGAAAACATCCTTAAAATGAGTGTGTGGAGTTGTCACTTGTGAGCTCCACAAGTGTGTGGAGTTGTCACTTGTGAGCTCCACAATGGCCGCTTTCAATTTCATGTCAGTATGTTTACCCTACCTAAATAACCCTTTAATTATCTAATAGGCTGACCCATTCACTGTATATAATATTTATTGTATCACATGACTTCCTGTTGTAACAATATTTAAGGAGGAGTAAACAGGAAGCCAGTTGTCTTATCAGCTGTAGCCTACACTCTGGTAGTCCGTGTGTTTATTACCATTGGTGCCCATGCTGGGCTTAAGTGTGTCCACGCCAAGGACATCACAGTTGACGACGAGTCCGGTACCTTTGGTAATCTTTGAAAACTTAAGCTTAAACTGATAGGTCTTCAACCACATCTTTGCTCCATATTTGTGGTAAGTTGCAAATTTTTTTCATTTTGGCAATGAAAATTAGTGCTCTGAATTCCTATCAGAGTTTAAACTTTTTCAAACAGTGTTATATTGTCGTGGTAGTGAATAGTGGTACGCAAATGATAATAGTTAAATTTAGTACCTTATCAACTAGAACCGAAGTGGGCAATTGGATTTATTGTGGTTAATTTTACCTTGGCAGTGTTCTAGAGTGACGCACTGGCGTGTCCGCACAGGCAATATTATAAACCTGAAGGTTCGAAAAATACGCTGCTAAATTAACCCTTATAAATTCGATTGTGCCATTGCCCATATTCGGGCTGGTGTGTGCCGGTGTAAAATTTAACACCATAGGTTTATGCTTAAACTTAGTGAAATCTGGTCTGTGCTGAGGCTTAGGCCAGAAATGTTGTTTTGTAAAACGTTGCAATATGGTGAACGTAACACATTTTTTCAAAGCTTAGTGCCTTTAAATTTAACTTGTAGGCAGTTAATTTATACAACTAGGTGGCTACAGTCAAGCTTGATTTATTTCTGTGTTTAAATAAGTGACCGGTAGTCTTGAGTGTTCCAGTTTAATCCTTGCATGTTAAATATGATTGTAATTAAATTAAATTAAATTAAATTTTGTAAGGCTTATGCCAAAGACAGGTGTCGGTAGCAAACCTCCTGTAACTGCTATAATTAGCAGTTAAAGTGAAACTGAAAATAATTCAGTAGTGAACGCAAGCGTTAACGAAGCTAGTTCTAATTTAAATTTAAATTTTGAATCTAGTAATAGTGAAGATGACGTCAACATGGGTTCGTCTAAAACCGCTGGTTTATTTTCGGAATTCGATTACGAGTCCGATACATGTGAGAACTACTCCGACCGAATTAGTTACTACTTTAAAGCTAAAGAAATACCAGCAACCAAGCAAGTAAATTTTCTAATGGCATCTGTAGGCCAGAAAATGTTTGATAGAATTCTGAATATCCTCTCACCTGATTTGCCCGACTCATTAACATTTGATGAGCTCGTTAAAAGGTTTTAGACGACATTGAGCCAGTGCCCTCCATGGTATCTGAGTGTGTTAAATTCTTTAGAAGGTCGCAAAAATCAGATGAGAGCATCAGGGAATATTTAGCTGTATTAAAGCTAATGACTTCGCTAAAATTAAAGATATTAACAGCGAAATGATTCGGGATCGCCTAATTGGGGGGTTCCAATCAGAAGTCATTCAACGTGAGTTGTTGAAGCAGACTCTGGATTTAAAGGCTACAACATCCTTAGCTTTATCCTTAGAATCTGCTGAAACAGACCAAAGCGTTTTGAGAAGCCATTCTAGAACTGTTAATTACGTAGCTAAAAAATCGAGCAAAACAACAAGTAGGCCTAAATCCACTAAGGATTCTATTTTCTATTGTTTCGGCAAAAACGGCCACGTGAAAACACGTTGTAAATATCGCGACTATACATGTGGCAGATGCCACACTGTCGGCCATTTATAAGCCGTGTGCCAAAAAGCTAGTCATTCGAATAGAAATACAAAATCACTCGACCACCCTAAAGCAAGTTCTAGCACAAATTTTAAAGCTAGGCCAAAGTCTAAACAAAAGTATAGCTATGAAAAACGCGTCAACAAACTCGAACGCGAAAGAGAAAGAGATAGTGAAGAAGCCAGGATGTTGAAGCCGAAAATTCAGAGTCTGGTTCCGGGTCTGATACCGATTCAGACAACGACTATCTTGAACTGAAAAATAATACTGTTGGACTGAGTCAGGCTGCGGACCAGATTTCAATTCCCCTACAAACCAATAAGATAATAGTCGAAGTTAATTCTATGAAAATCCATAAATGAAAATTGCCAGTCTGTCGGAATGGTGTCAAGTTAGAAATGGAACTCGATTCCGGGGCAGAGGCATCCATTATCCCTATTGAGTGGCATCAAAAATGTTTTGCGGACTGTCCTTTAAAACTCAGTCCGTATTCGATACAGTCATACACTGACGGAATAGAGAACACGATTTACACTGTAAGTCTGAAGGTTGAAGTCAAAGGTCAAATTGAACACTTGGATGCATTAGTTTCCAAATTGTATAAACCTGTGCTAATGGGAAAGGATTGACTTTCTATTTTTCGGGTTGACTACCATCCATTTTATGATCTACAAACTAAAGTTAAACCTAAGAAAAGTGTAAGGAAAATTAAAACTAGCATTACACCAGATGACACTTCCGAAATAGTGAAGGGTTTCCCGGAGCTATTTTCTGAAGGCATGGGTAAATTTAAGAACTTTAAAGCTAAGATTCATTTAAAACCTGATGCAAAGCCTGTGTATTGTCGTGTAAGACCAGTTCCGTTAGCACTCTAAGAAAAAGTTAACCAAGAAATTCGTAGATTGGTTGGCTTTGGAATTCTAGAGCCTGTGGAAACCTCACAGTGGTCTATGCTGATCGTCATAGTTCACAAACCGGATGGCCAAATCCGGGTGATAGGTGATTATAAAACCACCGTGAACCCCCAACTGGAAGTCGACCACTATCCGGTTCCCACGGCCGCAGAATTATTTAGTGAATTAGCAGGCAGTGACACTTTTTCCCTTATCGATCTTGAGGATGCATCTCTGCAAATTGAACTCGACAAAGAGTCACAAGAAGCTTTAACAATAAATACACCCCTGGGTTTTTTTTCTAGATGGCTTCGTGTACCCCTGGGTCTAGCGTCCAGCCCTAGAATTTTCCAGAGGGTAATAACTCAAGTCACCAGTAAAATTCCCAAATGTCTCCCGTTTTACGATGACATCCTGGTGAGCGGGAGTGGGGGTGAGCATGACCAATCGTTAAACAAACTGTTAAATGCTTTACAAGATGCAGGAGCCAAACTTAAGACCGAGAAGTGCAAACTGTTGCGGCCTGAATTAAAATATTTAGGCCACACGATAAATGCAGAAGGCTTGCATACACTCCCTGAGGTTATCGAAGCAGTCACAATCGTTCCTAACCCAACACGTATTCAAGAGCTACAGAGTTTTCTGGGTTTTGTAAACCATTACTCAAAATATCTACCAAATCTCGCTCATATTCTGTCACCAGTAATGCGTTTATTAAGCCCAAGTGTGAAGTGGGTTTGGGGGCAGAATGTGACCGAGCCGTGAGTAAAGTAAAAGAATTATTTCTTAAATCAAAAGTTCTGGTTCATTACGATCCGAAATTAAAGCTCAAACTCGTTTGTGACGGCTCACCTTACGGAGTCGACGCGTGCCTCATGCATGTCATAAAAAATGGCGAATCTCGACCAATAGCTTTCGCTTCACGTAAGCTAACTCAAGCCGAAATGGGCTACTCGCAATTTGATCGGGAAGCTCTCAGTGTGGCTTGGGGAGTGAAGCGGTTTCATGAATACGTTTATGGTCAGCGATTCATACTGCAGTCTGATCAAAAGGCTTTAGTTTGGATTTTTGGGCCTAAAAAAGGAATACCGCAGATGGCAGCTGCCAGGGTTCAGCGTTGGGCAGTGATGCTTAATGCTTACGATTACGAATTCGAACACATTCCCGGTAAACTTAACTTGACGTCAGACGCATCATCGCGACTTCCCCTACCAAATACCGAAGAATTTGAAAAAGTAGAAGAGCAATATAATATTCTTGCTTTAGAAACTATTTCTAATCTTCCAGTTTTAAACGAGACACTTGTTCTTGAAAGTAAACGTGATAAAATTCTTTCAAAAGTTTATCGTTATGTGAACCATGGCTGACTTGACAAAATGCGAAATTCCCGATCAGTTATATACCGTACTTCACACGTCGTGCTGAAATCTCGGTCGAAAACGAAACTCTATATTGGGGGTATAGAGTCCTGGTGCCGACGGCCTTGCGGAAAGAAATGTTGAAAGATCTACACAGTACTCACTTATAGGCATAGTTAAATTGAAAAGTTTAGCTAGACAAAAAGTCTGGTGGCCTCAGATTGACTCTGACATTGAAAATAAAGTCAAATCATGCCAAAATTGTCAAGAGTATAAAGATACTCAAACGACTGGGCCAAAGCACACGTGGGAATACCCACTAAAGCCGAATAATCGTATGTACGCTGATTTTCTCGGCCCGATGGATAATAACATGTTTTTCATTCTAGTAGACGCACATTCAAAAATTCCTTTGTGCATAAAATGAAGTCAACAATGTCCACGCGAGTCATTGATGTTTTAAACAATCATATAGCTTTATATGGTTTAATGGACAGCTTAGTTACGGACAATGTTGCCCAATTTATGTCCTCAGAATTCCAAAATTGGTTAAAATCCTATGGGATTAGGCACATGACCGGCCCAAGTTTTCTGCCTTGACCAACGGCCTGGTCTATGTCCGTAATTTCAATAGAGTCTACAAGGCCACGCGGTGACAGGGGTCTGCTATTCAAGAGAGTATAAATTCTTACTTGTTATCAGCACGAATCACTCTCTCCGCTACCACGCAAGCAACACCCGGAAAATTATATTTTAACCGAGAATTAAAGTCTCGGCTGGATTTATTGTTCCCTGACCCTATTGCAGCCGTTCGTCGTAAACAATTAAAACAAGTACAGAGCACCCACCATCGTGAGTTGAAAACGTATCAAATAGGTGATAAGGTTTGGTATCGTGACTCTAGTACTACTAATGATAAACTGTAGTCAGTAGGTATCGTTATCCAAATACGTAGTAATCAATCCTATACTATCGTTGATACTAACGGTAATATGATTCGCAAACATCGCGAATAACTAAGGTTACATACCGCTGAAAAGAAATATCCAGAACAGCCACCAAACGCACATATTCCGCCGTGAATAATAATGAGCAACATCACGCTATTTTCAAACGCATGTCTTTTGGCGGTATGAAACGTGAAAAGCCAAGTTCCGCTGACGTAGTTCCTGAGCGTCGATCTCTTGGCCAATCCAGAAAGTCGATTTCTATCGTCGAGGGCTCAGATCCACC
>JAHWFP010025213.1:0-11550 GCA_023313725.1 Lithobius niger
TTAGATCCTTACTCTAAACATTTAACGTTCCGTTTTGGTTTATTAATAAAGTAACACTCGTCATGTCTGTACTTTTGTTCTCTCATATATATTCTTTGGCCGCAAGAATATGTTGACCTATTGATTTGTTGACGGACTGCCTGACTCGCTTGGTCCTACACACGCTTATCACCTTTCTAAAAGTTAACACCAGTCCATATTATCGCTTGGCCAATTGACCAAGGCACTGCTGGAAAACCGTGAAATGTTCGTAGAAAGTGGTCCGATAAAAGGGATTTTGCAAGTGGAATTTACATTGAACTTATTGACGTGAATACAACTATCCTTTATCGTCATATTGAAACTATTCGTGAGCCAAATCCTTCTTAGCAATTGTATTTCTGCTGTTAAATGTTGCCAAACGCAGGAATTTTGAAGTTTATCTGTAGGCAGTTTGCACCGTTTAAATTTCGTTTAGGAAGTAAGTCACAATAATATGACTACAACGAGTAAGTTGTTGTAGAATTAATATACGTTTAATCTTAGTAAAAATAAACAAAAAAACATTGACGAAAATTTAACGCCGGGAGCTATAAATACAGCAAATTCGGTTTTCCCCAAAAAATGTCGCGGGTATATAGATGTAATTTGACTTGCTGAAATCAAGTAATCGTTTTTAATTTTTTTATATTTTTAAAAATTTTTATTCAAGACCACATGCAAGGTGAAAACTCCGCCCGAAATGTAGCAAACGCGTAGCAGCGGTGTAGTGCAGTAAAGCCAGTGGGCAGCGACAGTGAAGCTAAATCGATGAGCATAAGACGCTGACGCTGTGTATTCGATTGAAGTAAAAATAACATAACAGCATAGCAGCACAAATCCTACATTAAAAATACCAAAATTCTGTAAGCATTTGTTATGGAGTTGTATTTCATGGAGATTACACGACCGGGATTCGAAACAATGAACTTATAGTGTCCACGGCCTGTCTTGAGTCCTGTAGGTATTTATGAGCGGCTACGTCTTCCTGGAAGGGGCGGCTTTAGTCGACGGCCGCCATTGTTTTTGTAATCATCTTGGATATCAACAAGGCACTCTGCTACCAAAAACATACAATTGATTACGTATCTGGGTCGTTCTGGGGCGCACACGAAGATACGCGGCGGACACTTTAGTATCACTTCCACAGATGCCCCTATCATCTGAGTCCTCTCTCCGGCCTTGGGACGTAGTACAAATATTACATCTAGGCAAATAATTCAGTTCTGAAGATTGAGTTCACGATTACTAGGCCGAATGAGAGAGACTAAAATGCATGTTTTTCCCGTTCAGTAGCGGACCTACAGTGAGGCAGACGAGGCAGCTGCCTACGGGTCCACCGACTTAGTGTGTGTGTGTGGGTGGGCCCCCCCCCCCCCCACTTGCCCCAATTACAATATTTTTTTTTAACCGCAATACTCCAGAAAAAAAAATGTATTTTTTTTTACATACGCTATTGCTATTGTTCTGTGATAGTTGCGTCTTGTGTGGCAAAAGCTTAACCGTTTCATTTTAATTTTTTTTGTGTGTGTGAGAGGGGAGATCCACTGGACTTTGGCCTTGTGTAACAAAAACTGCATTTTGTTTTCTTTGATGAAGGGTGAGGCCTCTACTGGGCTCTCACCTTCTGCGGCAAAAACTATATTTTTTTTATGAAGGGGGGGGGGGGGGGAGAAGGCCATCACTATTCTCTCGCCATGTGTGGCAAAACTTAAATTTTTTATGAGGTGGGGGGGGGGGGGTTTCACTGGGTTATCTCTTTGTGTGGAAAAAAACTACAATTGTTCAGCGTATGCGGGCCCTCCATGGCCCTCCCGTCTCCGTGCCCCTAATTTTGACGTTACACCCATGTTTCCGTTGCGTTGTACAATTAATTCATAATATTTTTGTTTACCACTGCACTTACATAATTTCTGCCCTGTGCTCCACTTGTACGATTTCTATCCAGTGCTCTGCGAACGATTCCAACCCCGATCTTTACGAATGAATCCGGATAGCTCTGCCACAACCCGCTGGATTTGACGTTTATGGCTAAGAGAAGCGACCGCGTTGTTTCAAAACATGTGGAATTGGGAGTAATTGGCAGTGTTTTTTTTTCGCCATTTGTGAGTATTTCCTGCATTCTTCATACTAAAAGAGCTTCACTATGGTATTCTATGACAAATGGCTTTGTGGTGGTATTTTAGTTCCTTGGGCCACTAGTCTTGTAGACCTGGCTCCCTTACCAGGCCATCTAGCAGAATCTCCCGCCCCCCCCCCCCCGCAGTCTCGCAAAAAAGGAGAAAATAACAATATATTTTTTGAATTGAAATTTTTTTGATGCAGTAAAAGTAACATTAAAAAAAATTTAAATGGTACCTTATTTTATTTTTCCCGTGACCATGAGACACCCTTTCTCGGGCTGTGTAGCCCGGTGCTTCAGCACCCAAATCACCCCCCCCCCCTTAATCTGGCCCTGTTCTTGTAGAAAATGTCATCTCGTGTTCTTAACATAGCCTGTTATTTTCAACCTGACGAATGGTTTAGATGACTCTGACCAGGAGGAGCATCTGTCTTACTGATGTTTCGAATCCCATTCACGTCATCTCAGTGACATATAAATCCATAATAAAGGCTTAACGAATTTCAGCCACTTTAGTGTAGGATTTTCGCTGGTGTGCTGTTATATTTCTTTTAGTTCAATATAATTCATAGCATTTTTATGGTCAGCGATTTAATTCACTGTTGCTTGCTACCCACTGGCTTTACTGCACTGCACGCCTGATATTGTGTCGGCTGCATTTCGGGCGGAGTTTTCACCTTGCAACTGGTCTCAATGTAATATCGGGATCTTAACTCTTTACAGCCACATGTCCAGTATATTGGACGGTTACTTTTCAGGGTGGATTGATTTAAATCAAGCCGATTTAAATCAGTGATTTTTATTAATATTGATCACTTCGATTTAAATCATGATTTAACAAATGATTTTTATTGATAATAATCCAAATTTAAATTAATAATTTTACCCTTCCTTTTAATATTTTAATCGATAACACCCTATAAACTAAACTGTAAACTATATTGAGAAACTAAAACTCTAGTTAAAGGGCAATTACATCCATTTTGACATGCATGTTTGACTTCTGGATCACTTACACAAAAACTAAACACAAGAATTGCGGTAAGAATACGTTACGTACGTCCGATATAACAATTTAATTACTGCATCACTAAAACACGACACGGAGGTCGCCATTGTTTTGCTGAAACGCACAGAAATTAATGCCGACAGACGGATCTCTTCGATTTCGAATCGCAGCCGATTGAGATAGCTGTATTGACTGTGTGGAGCTCAAGCGTCTGACGGCCTTAGCTGGCCACTACACTGCCGGCCAGTTAAGGCCGCCAGACGCTTGAGCTCCTCACAGTCAGTACAGCTATCTCAATCGGCCGCGAGTCGAAATCAAAAAGTGACATCTGTCGGCATTAATTTCTGACAGCAAAACAATGGCGATCTCCATGTCGTGTTTTGGTGATGCAGTAATTAAATTGTTATATCGGACGTAAGTAACGTATTTTTACCGCAATTCTTGTGTTTAGTTATTGTGTAAGTGATCCAAAAGTAAAGCATGCATGTCAAAATGGATGTAATTGCCCTTTAAGTTTTAGTTTCACGTATGATCAGTATCACGTTGATCAGTTTCACGCTGAACAGCTTCTTTTGTGTGATTGGATTACGTACAGGTTGTTTTTACCATATGGATATATTTACACGAAAAATACGCAAGCGCCCTGGAACGTCAAGGCTAGAAAACTAAAGTTGTGTTTTTGCGGAGAGTACAGAACGAAAGAAAAAAAAAACAGTCACGTGGCAATGACTTGATTGAACACTGATCAATCATCAACATAAAATTAAAGCAATTCTTTTTACCACTTATCTTATGGCCTGCTAAGTATTTAAATTATAATTGGCCGTAATGTTTATTACGTAACACAGACCTCAGTGGTCGAAATAGAAAATCAAAATTTGGCAAAAACTGTGCATTTATTTACTAGACATTATCTCTGTAACTTTCACTAAAACGCTAGGTATGAATAACAAAGAATAACTTTGGTAAAAAAAAAAAATACTGATTTTAAATACAAAAAAAATCTGATTTAAATAAAAAAAAATCCGATTTTTTAAATAAAAATCACGATTTTTTATTATCCACCCTTCTACTTTTCCGACTTCTTTCTTGCTCCCATTACGTTTTAGGCTTCTATCTCAAAGTGACCAATTTACCCAAAATTTACATCATTAAAGACATGTGACGTGCGTGGGTGTTTTTAACTCAACCCCTCTTGAACCAAGGAACTTACAAAGATGGGAGCAGGGCCAAATGAAAGATCATTAAATTTCGCTTCGGTTAGGCCTTTTTTTTTTCATCGCTATAACTTGATATTAGGACCCTCAAATACGCAAAAAAACCTGATGCAAAATGTTCAGCTGTTTTGCGTTGTTTGCCCAAATTAGACACCATTTATCACCCCTGACAGCTAGGGGAAAAAAAAACCAAAACGTTTCACAACTGCTACATATTTTAAAATTACAATCACGTTTAGTATTAATTACTTCAGCTTTTACTTAACTTTTCTTGAATAATCAGTTTTTTTTTTATGAAGGTTGTGTTGTGTTCAAGTAACGTACACTCAGTAGGCTTAAAACACGCACTGATATTATTTCGAGTAGCCGGTGTGGGGCCGTAAGTAACCATTGGAGGACCAAGTGTTTGGACAGCCCTGATTTATAACTATCCAACAGTACATTTTAGGTGATTTTCGTTCCTGACGACAGCAGATCAATACAGAATTCCGTGATTTGTATTCTAAATGCAAACTCTGGAAATCAATTTTGGCGTTTAAAACCGATCAGCGCGTTGGAGTTCGATCGACATCTTTCCCGGAGGGCGATTCTCTTTGATTTGAGGGTTGACTGGTTTGGTTGTTGAGTTATTCACATTTAGGCCTGACACCCAAATAACTTCTGTTTTTTTTTTGTTTGCGCGAAAAACAAGCGCTTGCGATCAGTTGATTGTAAATAAAAAGGAATTTTAATCAAAATTCACAGCACCCCACGTTTTATTTTTGAACAAAGGCAAAATAAATTCATCAAAATAAAGCGTTATTGTGTTTGATGTAAAGAGACGGTATTATTGAAAATCGATTGTAGAACTCGCTCTCTCTCGAAATCCTCGAGACTCGAACGAGATCGCACTAAAAGTCTTGGAACAAAGTTCCTCGAGAATATGTTAACCTTCGTCCATGTAGGGGGGGGGGGGGCCCCCGGGGGGGGGGGGGGGAAGGGATAAAGGTTGAGAGTTGATCCGAATAAGAAAAGCGGAATGGGGGAAAGACCCATAATGGTGTTGGGCAGGAAAGGAAGAAAGAACAAAAAATGCAAAAAAAACATGGGAGAGTGCAGCGAGTCAAACGCGCTGAACTGTGCAGGGAAAGGAGGGGGGGGGGGGAGGAATGGGAAGGTGAATGGCACGGATGCCCACGGGAAGGTGTGTGTGTGTGTGGGGGGGGTGGAAGATGTTCGCAGCCATTTTAATTTTTTTTGGGAGGGGGTTTCCTAAAAAAAAATATTTTTATAATAATAAGCTGAGTTATTCGAGTACACGGTGTTGCGTAAAGGCACGAAATTCATGTGAATTTGTATGTGCAAAGCGTAATGATAATTAAATCGAAGATTATATAATAAATCATTATATAAATCAAAGATATCATAATCATAATAAACAAGTTGCAATAAATTACAAGTTTCAATACAATAAATCAATCATATGTCATAAACTAAGACTAAAAATTACAATTAGTACATTAAAATAAAATTAGAAAATTCATCCAAATTTACACAAGTTTGCACAAATTTATGCAAGTTCATCCAAATTTACATTATTCTACTTGATTATGATGACAGAAAGTAAATCTAGTCAACTTTAATTAGCCACTCCTTACTTTTTTCTTTACTTCCTTTTTGTTAGTTAACTTTAAATCAACAGACAATTTATCAAAACAAAAGGTATAACATATCCCCTTTTTCCCGTAGTTATTTCTCCAACGTTGGTAATTCTAACCGATTATCGTAATTTTTTACACTTCTTGTCATTTCTTACGCTTACATTTCTTACACTTAATAGTAATAATGATAATAATAACAGTCTGTTTTCAAACAAGAAAAGTAAATGCATCGGACGCCAGTTGGTACCACTTACATCCATAATAATAAGAAAAATAAAAAACAGTAAACAAAATAGGTTGGTCCGTGAACAAGTAACTCTAGTAATGTATAGAGCAGCGTCATGTGACGTCATATTGGCTACAAGAGCGATAGCTGCAAGGGGCGCTAAATTAAAACGGAGGGTTAAACAACGGCACTTCTAGTCAAGGCAGTGCTTTGAGAGCGGATTTCATAGGCTTAAAAAAAACGTTGTTTTCTCCAATCCCTTATGCTGCTTGGTTGTAATTGGAAAATAAAGATTCCACTTGCTTAAAAATGTCAGCAATTGCCAACAAATCGACAAAAATCGAGCATATAGGCCGAAGAAATCCACTCTTAACAGCATTGTCTTCAGTAAGACGCCCTTCTTTTCCCCCTCCAGTGACCCTTGCAGCTATCCCAGTTACTGCCTCCAGCATAGAGTTATATACAATAATACTACGTTGTATCACTGCCCTATAGTAAAAGGATGTATCATTCAGTTGCAATGTAAGTCTCCTTTTGAATGTATGAATGCATGAAGGGGGCAGCATCTACAGAGCAAAGTATTCCACACACGCCCCAATTCAATTCAATTTATTAATCTAGAGTCCTGGTCAACTGCCATGCGCCCTGTCGCATAATAAAATCAACACGCTATATGTAAAACAATGGAGCAGTGACACTTGCCGCCATATTGGCACCAGTATGGGTTTTGGAGGGCTTAACTACAAGGTGCACTCCATAAAAATGGAGGGAAAAACAACGGATGAGCGGATTTCTTAGGCTTAAAATAACGTTGTTTTCTCCAACAACAAAAATCGCGCGTTTTAGGTCTTAAGAAATCACTCTTCACAGCATCGGCTTCAGTATGACGCCCTTCTGTTTCTCTCTGAAGTGCCCCTTGCAGCTAACCCATTAAGGCTCCAGCATAGAGTTATATACAATAATGCTATACGTCGTGTCACTGCTCTATAGTCCCTATCATTACAGCTGACCCTTTTCTATTTAAATCGTCGAGCATGCCAACTGGTGAACTCAGGGAAAACTTCAAGCAGGGAAGATCCTTCACCCAAATAAACATTAGTTCGAATCAACGTATGTCAAGTGCGTAAACGGTAACTTTCCTTCGAAATTTCTGGAACTCCAGTTTGAGCTTAACCAAACGTTCACGATAATAATAATAATAAAGTCAATTTAGCCTGCAAGTACGCAGGGATGGAATCGGAAGGGGAGTGAGCCACTAAACCACCGATCCACGATGAAAGTCAAGAAGAACGAGAAAATCAGACGGGCCGTTTGAGAAAAGAGTGTCGATTTTCCTTGGATAGTCTACAACGAAACAAGGCCAAAGAGGGAGCATTGACGGTATCAAATCCCAGAGCATTCCAAATGTGAGCCACCTTCACAGAAAAGAAATTCTTTCTACAATCTAGGCGAGGGGAGGGAATGGAAAGTTTCCAGTTACGTCCCCTAGTACGAGCAATGGTCGGGGCCAGATCGAAAAAAGGTAAAATGACGTCAAGTTGCTGGTGGAGTATCTGATAGGTTAAGATAAGGTCGAATCTCATCCTTCGAAGTTCGAGTAATTCAAGTCCAAGAAGGTCGAGACGAACACGGTAAGGTTTGTCACGGAGGCCTGGGAGCCTCATAGTGAAGCATCTCTGGACAGCTTCAATCGAGTCAATATCATCAAGAAGATAAGGCGACCAAACAGGAGGTGCCTATTCTAGTATCGGTCGGACAAAAACTTTAAATGCCCACACACGTATCAAGTTATTTCCCAATTTGCAGCACCGATCAACAACAGTCAAACGACGATATGCGGATGAACAGATCTGGTGGCAATGGGTGGTAAGTTTTAGATCACTAGTAAACGAAATCCCCAGGTCTTTCACAATATCATAGGAAGGAAGAATTTTTATGATCAAGAGTGTAATGGTTCATTAAGTTTCGAGCACCAACGTGAAAAGAGTGCCATATATTTACAGACAGAGGAAGTTGCCAGCATTTGGACCAAAGGTAGACAGTGTTTATCTGGGACTCTAGTTAGCCCGTACCTGCCACAGCCGGGTAAATACTTTGTAAATCTGTAAAAACTTGAACAATTTCAAGTTTTCTAATATCCTTTTTTAGGTGTGGATTCCAGACTTCTGAATCATAATCTGAAACGGGTCTTACATATTAAATGCACTAACAAGAGAACATTAACTCTACATTTACTCTATAGAATTTGCGTTGGGGATAAGCTTTTCTATGTGTTTTATAAATAAACTAGCTGTCCCCCCGGCGTAACGTACGCCAGTCTAGCCAGTTCCCGCATACCTGAGCGACATACTGTAGTGGGCAGTATGGAATAAAAAGGGCGCCGACTGCCCCATGCCTCCTTCTCCGGACTCCCCTGCGGCCTACCCACTTACATTCTGCCATAGTCTGGTCAGATTTTCCCCATTCTTCCCCTGGAAACCCCTTTCCTGTCCCGCACCTCCTGCCCCCCCCCCCCCCTCCACCCGGACGCGGATTCCCCTATTGTGTGGTCTGAATATCCCCATCCCTGCTTCCCCTCCGGTGCACAATAATGATGAATTTGCTTGCCCAACCTAAGCGTATTATATATATAGATAAATCCAACTTACCAACCAAAAATTGGTGGAAGGACAAGGAAAGACGGTGACCCTCTAATACTGAGCCTGCAACGTGATGGTAGTGATTAAAGATAATAGAGGGGGAAAACGAGAACGTGAGAGTTCGAGAATGGCAACCATGCCAACCAATTTCAGCAAGTGGACGCTGTAGACGAGTGGAAATGCTGTAGGTTCTCACTCTACAGCATACCAAGAAAACCGTCTCCTGAGGGAAACCCAAATATGAACAACACGGACGGAGAACAAATGTTGACGGCAATTTGTGCGTGAGGGCTGGACAGCCAGCTTCCAACCATGGCCTCGAGTTCGATCATGGGATGGTGGTAAATAAAAAAAAAATGGGGATTCTGCAATCAATCTCCGCAGAATTTTATAGGTCATAATGAGATCAAAGTGGATTCTTCTAAGCTCTAATATAAGAGATCAAGTCGTGTCCTAGCAAGGCGATTACCATATCAAGGTCACGTAGGACACGAAGGCACTTTGCAAACTTTCGCTGCACAGATTATACTAAATCAATGTCTCTTAGAAGATGGGGGGGACCAAACTGGGGTAGCATACTCAAGGAGCGATCAAGCAAAGACCTAGGGTCGTTGGTGAAAGTAATGCCCAAACCAAACATGGATGGAAGTTGAATGCAATGTTTGACCATTAAAGTATAGTTTATAGAAATTGGCATTCCAATTGACATTACTGCAGTTTAATCAACGGTATTTGCCACTCTTCAGACCGAGAGTTAATAGCATTAAGTGCGACTAATTAATACCGTTAATAGCATTAAGTGCGACTTGTAATGCCACGAGATCTACATCTGATTTAATTAACCTACCCGGTTTAGAGTCGTCAGCAAATAAATATAGGGAGTCGTTGAAAATGGCAAACAATAGAGGGCCAAGTACCGTACCTTGCGGCACACCACCACTAACTGCAATGGGTGTTGGGACAACAATAAATTCTAATACGCTGTGTTCTACGGTCATGATAAGATGTTTCAACCGTCAAGATGAGATGTTCTGCCACCAAGATTAACGCCCGTATGTGCAGTGACTACTTAAAACTTTTAAGTTCAAGAATGACTGAAAAAAAGGAACTTCCCCACTCTGCCGAAATTTAGATTTGACAACTCTCCCTACTGAGCTGTACAGTTGTCTTTGTACCGTAAGAGAATTAACATGGGCGCCTTCAGATTAGCTAGCTAATTACTTACTAGTTACATGCAAATCAACGTTATTGAGGACACGTTTGCTCCGTAAAGGACACGATCCCGTACTTTAATGTTGAGGTTTTCTTACTGGACCCAAGACACCTGATTCCAACGATTTGCAAAGATTTTTACAGCATGGGGATTTTATACCAGTAACTTAAAATCAGGTATAGCTTATTACAGTTAAAAGACAGTCTGCGGTGAGCCGCCTTATCACACCTCCTTGGCGGAGACACATTAGCGTGTGTCTACATTCACGGTTGAAGGTCGGCTATGGTTTTGAGCGACTGGAATAAACTTACTGAAAACCTAACTACTAAAGAACTTTTAAAGAACTGAGCCTAACACGCGTAAAAAAAAATTTGGAGTTTTTCGTATTTAACAACTATTTGATAATTCGCACATGTGACGCACGGATCTTCCAGAAAATTAATCAATCCTAAAGTCAGTCTGTCAACAAAAGAGAATAAAAAATGAAAAAAATAAGTTTCACTTTTTTAGTGGTTGATGGTGAAGCTGGAAGTTTGGGGAATTAGCTAATAATTTCCCAAGAGGGCGATAAGCTGACTAGTTCGGTCGTGTATGTGCCCTGCAACAAACTCTGCTAACGAATTTTTTGTTCTTTAAGTAGCTTTGAAGGGAAGTGGGGGAGGGGGGGGGGCGGCGGAAAGAAATTTGGAATACCGGAAAGCGGTGTACTCTAGCAGCATCTAACGCGTGATTAAAATTACGCGCTGCGCTGGATGTAATTAAAATTTAAAAGACTGTCAGGAGCAGCCCCCATTCATTTAGCGGGATGATATTTTTAACCGGAAAATATGAGCAAAAATTAGGCGGAAATGGGGAAAAGTAAGTGAAGTGATAAATGTGGGCAGTAGATAAGAAACGCGGACTGTAAATTTAAATTGATGAAAAGTTTGAGTTTGCTCAAATCCGATGTTTTTTACCTCCGCTTTAAAGGGGCGTATGAAAGTATCCCCACCTAACGCGAACCCCCCACACACAAAAAAAAAACTCTCAGTTGAATTAAAATTTTTTGAAAAGAATCGTAAAAATGTAAGAATCGTAAGAATCGTAAGAGAACCATTCAGCACGTTATAAAAATCGTTGTAAACCTATTTTGGATGTCGGTTGAACGTTATCATTGCTTATGTAATTGTTGGTATATAGTGAGCGTTTACAAATTACGTGACACTTTTTCTAGCAATTTAGATTCCCCCCCCCCATCTTCCTTTGTACACCAATGTAACACTTAGCATAATCTCCCTCTCAACTTGAAAAAAATGCGTAGCATTTTATTATATCCCCTCCATTTCCTCAGTTTTTTGGATAAATTCGTTTTATAGCAGGGATCTCACCATCTGAAGAACCTGAAAAACTCAGCGATTTAAACTAGGCTACGTTTGAAAATCAGGGAATTTAAACTAGGCTACGTTTGAAACTCAGGGAATTTAAAC
>JAHWFP010025215.1:0-79256 GCA_023313725.1 Lithobius niger
CCCCCCCCCCCAATTCCTCAACCCTAGTAAACAAAACTTTAAACAGTAATGTATTTTACCCAAAATAAATCAAATTTAGGACTGTGGGTGAATTCAAGAACTAAACAGGAGAAAAAAAAATCTTAAAAAGAGAATTAATTATAGTGCCTCGTAAAAACAGGTCTAATTGACAAGGGTGCAGTCACATTGGGGCACATCCTTCCCCCCAACTCCATAGGCCATTTTGTTGTATAACCCTAGATGTCTTTTTTTTTTACCTACCTAACCAACGAAACAGTCAACAAGATGGTAAAAAAAAAAATGCCTTTTCAACCCCAGATGTCCTTTTCCCTAGCAATTGGAAATTAAAAAAACGGTCTTAACAATATTTTTGGGGCGGGGAGGGGCTTCTAGGGAGAAGGTATAGCTACAAAGAACTCCAAAACTAAAAAAAAAATCGTGAGCATTTTTTTTCAAATCTCCCCCCCCCCTCCCCTCCCCCATCTATACCCCTGCTAATAGAACAATTCACAATTGAGGAACTTATTACTTATAACTTATTTATATTTTGTAATTAATAACTAAAATTGCTAACAATCCTTTTCCGTAGCCCGTGTAGTTTTTTTTTTATCTACGAAAGTCGTTTTTAATAGCATTTCATAACGACAACCATTCCCCTTGCAAAGTTCTAGAAACACAAAAAATTTAAAACAGCCTAAACATTTAACACGACCTACGAATTACTGTAGCTTATAAAGGCAAGGCCCACTTTCCGAACGAACGCGAGTTAACGCTGATCACGTGACAAACAGGTGTGCGATTCAAAAAGGTGAAGGAAGATTCTAACGTGTGTCATCAGTGCGGTAGACTTTTAAAACGTCGGGTGGGAACTTAAAATGAAGATACAAAAACTACTCTCTAGTGGAGTAAATGCAGACCATCCACACTTATTGCCGTAATTTGTGAAACAGAGGTATGCAAGTTTGTGGATTTGTGTGTGTAACCGAGTGTAATTCCTTCCCGATATCGTTTTGGACGGCAATAACACTAACAGCATGGACGAAACTTTTGCGGATTATTGTGCTACTTCGATTTTGAACTTGGGTAAACCTAACAGTAACACAGTGTGTATCGTTAATTAATGATGGGATAAGGTAAGAAGTATCAGTAAATCGTGATGCCTACAAAAGTGACATTTCAACCGTAAACGCTGAAGAAAAGATGACAGCGTTTGTGTAGGAATGCACTGTCGCTGATATTTAGGCCTAACTGCTTGGTCATGCCTTGGGCCGTAAGCCTAATCTGCTGCTGAAACGGACTAAATGATGTGTCTTAGTTCCAGAAGAAACGTATTTATGGGAAGTTGGTGTACTTGATCAAAATGGTAAAAGTATGCTACGGATTTTATTTATACGGAGAACAATGCTAAGGACGTTTGGTTCAGACAAAAATCAAGAAAGGACTGGATTTGCTCACGTTTAGGTTTAGTTGTTTCTGGCTTTTGGCAATATCTTACGACTTTTTTTCGAAAATCGTTTGGAGCTCTCGATGTAACGTGTAAAATGGTAGGGTTTAAATAAAACTGATCTTATTCATTTTTTTTTATTTATTTATAGATTACAAAAAAAAAAAAAAACAAGCATGAAAAACTAAGGCTACCATAAACTTTACATACTATGATGCTGGGTAGTCTACCAACTTAAAATTCAGAATTTATTTTTCTGAAATGGCTCCTGTGCCTAAGTATTTTTTATTTCGATAGAAATGATTTTAACAATTTTTGAAGGCGTTTAATTTTTTTCATAGACCTATTTACAGCTTTTTTTTTTTTTTTTACTTCGGGTTCGTTTAGTTTGGTATTGCGCAGATGAACGAGTGCAAAAAAAAAGGATGAAACCAAAGTAAAAAAAACTGTAATGTAAAATGGCTTAATTATTGCAAATAATTAATTGAAACAAGACTTAATTAAATATGCTTAGGCTACAGTGCTGGAAACGGGGTAAATGTTCTTCATTGTGTGAGACTTGCTGATTGGGTTAATTTTTTGGCTGGGAAAAAGTTGGGGATTTTTGGGGAAAAATATTTCTGTTCTAGATTTCATTTACCCATGGCCAGATACTAACATCATTGCCATGTAATGTTTTGTTGTGTGTAGCCTCTACAAAATGTAGGCTGATGTGTTTTCGAGATTTTATGTCAAAAGTAAGTGTAGGCAGGCCTACCAACATCATCTAGTGCTTGTCCTTTTTTTTTTATGCCTCATTTTATTTTTTTCATTGGAGAAAAACTCCCTAGGCTAAAAAGTACTAAATTTGTTAAAGTAGCTCGAACAAAAGCGAAGCACCCTGCCTTCCTACACGCACATTTTGTCACAGAGTTTCCGCATGAGAATTTTTTTACAAAAAAAAACCTCCATCCACAGTTTTGTGCTGTATGTTACCACACAAAATGTAGCAGTGTTAACCTAGCAAGGACCGTCAAGTCTCGATCTCGTATTACCCGTAAATGGCCAGTTATGAAAAAAAAAGTTATTTGTCTCGACTAAATTCACCATTTTCTATTTTCCTAGTCTATATACACAAAGCGGATGTTACTTTTGCTTGGTATTCGTGTTTTTTTTGATGAAATAGGTCCAGAACTTAAAAAAATTATTGTTCTTAGGCCTACTGGGATTTTTTTTGTAAATGAAAATATCAGCTATCTTTGTCGACTTTATAAAAAAATTTACTATGATGCTAAACCAAAGGTTAGTTCTAATTTGCCTTGTAAATGCTGCTTACGCCATTTTTCTTAGGCCTAAGCAGAATTTAACCGGCGTAACCAGGTGTACTAATAAGTTAAGGTGCAAAAGATACTGGACGTCATATTATGTAAATGAGGGTTAAACCTAATGGAAGATGGAAGGGTGTAACAGAAAAAAACTTTGTCATGAAAGATTCTATTATGAAAAAGAATATTTCAGAAACCAGTTTTAAGTTTTGCCTTGCTGTTTTGTGATAAAATAATTATCAAGTTAAGCCTATGCCTAGTTAATAATATCCTGTATTTTTTTGGCCAAATCATCCTAGTTAGGCATACTTAATATGCTTGTTTATCTAGTTTCGGTCAACACATGCCCAACTTTGTATAGAAAAGTGGATAAACCACCACTTCATGCCAATTTAAAACAACTTCATAAAACAAGGTCTTGTTTTTTTATTGCTCATCCTTGCTCATCCTCGAGTATACACGCGTGTGTACATTAGTATACACTCGAGTATACACGTGTATATACAGAAGTATGCACTCGAGTATACATGCTTGTGTGCAAAAGTATACATTCGTGTATACAGAGGTAAACAGTCAATGTATACTCCGAGTATACAGTTTGTATTTTAAAAATGGTATTCCCTATACACTATGGTATACAATTTGTGTATACATTCTCTGTGTACTCCAGTGTATACATCTTTTCCGTAAGGGAAACCCTTTGAAACCCTTTGAAAAACAATTTAACTTCTTTCTGGAAGTGAACATTTAGGAAATAAATGCTCCTTTCCATCGTATCAGGCTACCAATGGGCCTCTATATTAAGAATCAGTCGTCGTTTGGTTTAAAATTGTCAGGTTTAGTAAACACGGGTTTTTTTTTTAGCTCAAACGCTGACAATTGCACAGTCCACGCGATTAAAACTTTGTGGGCCGCTTTGGTACCACAACAATACCAAAAAACGAACCCAAAAACAATGCGGCAGGTATGGTTAGTGGCGCCATCTCTTCGAAGACTTTGAAAAAGGTGTTATAACCCGAACTTGTAGTCCAAGGCTGTCAATAGACGGCGACATGTCAAATTTGGTAAGTGGAGCCGTCTGTTCGAAGACGTTGGAAAAGTGTCCCAACCCGAATTTGAAGGCGAATTCCGTCAACAGATGGCACTACAGGGTGGTGTACTTGATTGTATGACGGAACTGCGGGGCCGGTGACTTGGCCGCCTGCTCCGTATTATATATGTAGATGCTGTTTATATAGTGATGCTCACTTCTGCGGCATGTGCTCGTTTTCAGCATTAGCAAATAATTATATTACCTCATTAGGGCTTACTACTTTTTTCTGTAGAACAGCTGTGTTACAAATAAAAGACCATCTAAATTTATTGTGTTCTGGTATGTTTACTGTATTCTTTATTTTTACGTATTCTTCCTGTTGTTAATCTGCTTCTGGTGGTTGTGAAGGTGGCATGCTCTCTACGTCGTTTATTTATAAGGTGTTGTGTGTTTATATGGGCGCATGGCATCTGGCCACAACCCTTGATAATAAATCCATTCTAACCCATCTACACACAAGGAAAGAAAGGTAACAATTGGCAAGAATGAAGTCTTCAATGGCTAGAACATTGAAAACAATTGCTTTACTTGTTTTGAAAAAAAAAGAAAGAGAACAATATCAAACCATTGTGATGTTGTTGTAACGAATTTTGAAATTATAGGGGTTGTGCTAAACTAAACTTTAAAAAAATGGATGGACATTTCGTAATCAAACTGTCGTGAATTAGCAACTATCAGTATAAGAGCCGTGACAAAGTTACTGTGCACGTGACATGCTAGCCTTTCTAATTTGTTATAGCACTGTCTCGGTGCCATATAGGCCTCGGTGCCATATAGGCAAAATGTAAGAAAAAACTCAAAAATGTAGAAAACTTGCTTGCTTTCAGAGCTACAATTGAAAAATTACCGTCGCATTTCCTTATTTGACATTTGCTTCCCCTTCCCCATGCTTTCGGGAAATACGACAGTTACCTGTTTGGGCCAGTAATCAGTATGCTTATACAATATCTTGAAGTTTCTTGGTTCATAAATCAGGGGCAGATCAGGGAATATACAGTGGAGGGACAAGAGGCCATTTCCTTTTTAGGTAGTCTTTTTTTTTACCTGATCACCTGAGGCCCATGCACCTGCTCTGATTTTTGGATTATTTTCGGCTCTCTGGCTACTATGCGCTATTGTGCTATTGTACGTGGGTTTCATTGGGATGAAAAACATTAATGTGTTCTTGTACGCTTTTCACGACTCAAAATTACTTTGGTCATTTTAAGGTTTTCTTTTTATGTATGTAGTATGTAATAAATAATTTAGGAAACAATACAAACCTCTAAGGGGACGGTCCACCCCTAGATCTGCCAAAACGTACGTCCCTAAAGTTAATGTTTTTAGAACAACTAGAGGTAGGCTACAACGTACTGAACAACTAAGTATTATGCATTCTTGGTCTTGGAGTATTCATCTGCTTTAGAATAATCATATGTTATCCGACAACATTAGACTAGTATGACACAGTTTTTGGATTTCAACTTTGGTTTTGAATTACGCACGTAGAAGCAAACCACAGATATCAGTATCGTGATAGAGGTGGCTAATGTCGGCGATTGTCAGTGATTGTGATATCTATTGCAGTACACTCCTTTTGTTGGTCACACATTAAAAACCTTATATCACGTATGAATATTTAGTTTGCCTCACACTAAAATGTTTCGACTTGTACAGCCACTGATAACACGAACAGAGCATCAGCACTGGGTATGCTAAATTATTGTCATGTTCAATTCGATAAAACCTGAATCACAGATTAGAGAACCACAGCCCCACACAGATAGGACCCAGCTAGCGTCCTCAGAGCTTCTCTCTGTAATGGGCGACTGCAACGCTAGCTGGTGGAAAATAATCATCACTCCATGCGGTGCATCTCAGCATAGAAGGATCTAACGAACGTTGTGCGAAGGTTTCAACGGAGTTAGATCTAGTAGTTTGACTGAATTAGAAGTTAAAACGGCAGGTAAAATTATTTCAATTGACGATTTTATGACTTGACAAGCTGAAAAACTGAAATCTTTACTTTTTTATAAAGTTTTTTTCCACGTAGTGGTTTCACGAAATTTAAAATATGTATGGAAGAAAAAGTATTTTTTAAACGAGATATACTTTAGTCGTTTTAGACTACTATGATTTAATACAAAGTCAAATATTACCAGTATGATTTCGTAATAGTTAACTCCAATGACACTAGTTTAAAAAAAATCTGTTTTACGCCTTATTTCAAGCAAACAAAATGGTGATCCCGTCTCCTTCAGCCTAAGGGACCGATCGTTACCTTTGGCATGGCCAGTGGGGGTGGAGAATTTACTTCATCCCCGGCAAAATTTGATAACCAATCCTTTCCTCCCTCATCCCCTTCCTCTGCAAGACCCTGTAAAATCCTATTCCTCATTTTCTCTCAACTACGAAAAAAACGTGGGTACCTCCACAAGCAAAAAGTAAGGTTTTATTGAGCCTGGTGGGGCTATCCGCAGATATTACAATTACCTACCCCCCCCCCCCCCCCACGTACAAGACTGGAAAAAACGTGACCCCCCCTTCCCATTAAAGTCCAACAAAATATCGGCTCTCCACATACAAACAAAAGCTGTCTTGTATCAGGTGCGGCTACCCATGAATGATTTCTGTAGCTAGAAAAAAACAATATTTTCGAAAAGAGTCAAAGATGTGCGTTTTTAAACCACGTAGGTATTCAGAATCATACAATATAATTGATACGATAAATGCAGTGTGTGTGACGCCCATTACCCACCCTAATACAGTCAATCAACCCTTGTAAGATGAAAACTCCCCCAGGGCCCAACCATATTTTTAAAAAGTGTATCGTCTTCAACGTTAGCATTGACACTGACCACTTGTAAACCTTGTAAACACGTAAGGGGGAGGGGAAATCCGGGAGTAGAACCCCACAAGCTAATACGCCATTAGAAATTTCTAGTGCTGTAAGTGCCATTTTTTCGGCGTAGAATTGTCCTTTTAGTCTGGTCTGTGTTTTTTCTTCCGAAACCCCGACAGAGCTAAAAAAATTAATATCCCACTGAGAGGACTCCAAAACATTTGCCCCCCCCCCCAAACTCTACCCGAACCAGCCAACATCACCCTGGTCTCTAAAGTTACCAAATTAAATGATACATTTTTGGTAATACTTATCATTTTTACCATTTTTTCTTTAATTATCAAGGATACTATTCGAAATAAGTAAATGAAAATGACGAAGAAATAAAATTCATACGCGTGAATGAAAAACGAACACTTGGTTAAAATGCAATAATATTTATCTTATTTGAATAAAATTTAATGCAGAGAACGGTCAGTAGATAACAGAACCGAAAACCTCTAATATAAAACAAAACCATTGAAATAGTAACGACCATAAACCACAACAAATGCTCGTTGATGGGTGCAGGAGAAATCAAACAATTTTTATTTAATGAAACAAAGTTAACGGAAAAGATAAACTTGCACACAAAACAAAAAACAAAAAAAAAACTTTTTTAAAATCTTCTCAACCTTTGTTGTTGTCACTTTCCAGAAAAAAAAAACGTTTCTGTTCTTAATGATCAACATTCAGATTACTGTTTCATTGGCTAGCTTAGTGCCTCCTTTCTCTAGCATGTTTGTGTTATCATCCATATTCGTTAATACAGGTAAAAAAATCTTGGGATGTTTTATGCGGAATTAACAAAAACTAACGTCAATAATCGCACTAAAACAAAAGTTTAAATAAACCTTTTAGGTGATACAGCAAAGAAATCCTTTTTTTTCTTTTGACTTTACATAGCTATTTTTTGCGTTTTTAAAACTTTTTAAAACTTTTTTGTTGCCTTTTTTTCCTTTGGGTTTTCTCAAGTAGATTGTGTAAACAAGTAGAATAGCATTACGATTTGGCAAAATTTTATTTTTTTCTTTGCCTTTGTTAAGTATGGACAGTCAATTTCAAGCTATCGTGTTTCTATCAGGCTAATTCCTTTATAATTTGTCTTATACTTGGATAACATTTTATTTATACCTGGCCAATATCTTAATTTATAAATCTCTGCCCAAGTTTATGTACAGCTTTTTTATAGCTGGTTATTTCTTTTCGAAATGTCAAAAATTGGGATTCTTAATTCTTGAATTGTTGCAGTTCATGGCCGATCCCCGTTCTGAATTGTAGTGCATCCGAGAGGGCGTTTGCTGATGATTATAGCTTGTTGATTTACAATTCTTAGAAGATGGAAAAAATAATAATTTTTACAACAATTAATTACAACTATACAAACAAAACATATTACTTTATGTTTATTATACCTTCAATAATGTTCTAGTAATGAAATGTAGTGTGCAAAGGTCGGCGCCAATGCTTTTGCTAGGCTTCTTAACCGTTGCTCACAGCCTGCAGCTACAACCACGACGTGCTTTTCGA
Source organism: Lithobius niger (assembly GCA_023313725.1). NCBI lineage: Eukaryota > Metazoa > Arthropoda > Chilopoda > Lithobiomorpha > Lithobiidae > Lithobius > Lithobius niger. Next base: position 8,232 of record JAHWFP010025215.1, read on the forward strand.
CAAATGGTGCCAGCTGCTGCTGCAGGCGTTACATGCTCTAGCATAGCGGTGTCATATCTGTGTTGGGCTGTCGTTCTCTAATCTGTGGACTGAATGGCGTTTCACAGTGTTGACTGTTTTCTTATGTTATGAGGCTGAAGAATTCATGCTAGGTAGCTGAAATGGGGGTAAGATACGATAAAGCATTTATGTTTTAAAAACCCTAAGGACTATTTAAAATATCAAAGAAAATTCATCTATCACTGCAAAAGGCTGTTTTGAAACTATGTGCTTAAACACGTTCAGAACTGGCAGTCATGAAAAACTCAAAAATTAAATTTAACTCCCTTTGTAAAATAAAGTAAAGCATTTGCATTGGCTATCAGATGTTTAATTATACATAACAAGATTAGAATTATGGCATTTATCCATGTGCACAAAAGCACGCACGCATGCATGAACCCACACATTCCCCACAATTACATGAACCATTATGGAATAGTGGCAATGGCATGGAATCTAGCCAACAATGTAGGGTTCTGTGGCAGATAACTGAGAAGGCGTTGTTAACTCTAAATGGGGTCATTTTAAAATATGAGGAGGGTGTCACTTAAGGATGTGTTGCGAGCTAATGTTGAATGTTACCGATGGCCCATACTTGCCACTAAAGTCTTTCATGGTAATTTCTTGAAGAATTTTGCACCTTTAAAAAACAGGAATAGAGTTTTTCTTGTAGAATGTTTTTAATATTTCCTTTGGAAAATGATTTTGGTGCTGTGCTGTTACAAATTTCTTTTATCTGGAATAGTTTGCATTAATTTTTATCGGTTTAGGTTTATGTGCACGATTTTGAAGAGAAACCAACACTGACGTCAATGCATTTGTTTACCCCAGGAGGAAGTTACAAAGTTGAATTGTCCAGCAGAAAAGTAGGTGTTTTAATAAGATATTCGTCTTTGCTTGTTTACCAGATACAGCTTATGAATACATCATTTAGTTTGAAAACCTCATTTCATTGTAGTTTTGCTAGCAGTATATAATGTTTTTAGGAAAGACTGATCAATGTTACAGAAGACCAAGAAGTAAAACTTTTTAGGCATAATCAATAACATACGTTGACAAAATATTTTCTATAAAATTACAATGGTAAAAAATATCTATTTTTTTTCAAAATGTACGCCATATTAATAAGTCGGCCAACCGGGAAATGGGTGATATTCCATTTAAAGCAAAAATACTTTAAATTATTTTTACTCGTAGGTGTATTGTTAGTAAGTATCGCTAGTAGGAGGGCAAAAATAACTTCTTTATGAATAAACAACATCAGTGAGTTAAGGATGAGAAAATTCAACTTCTGAGAAAATAAATTTCTCACGATTCCAAAATTCCAAACACAGAATAGAAGAAATTATGTCGAAAAGTATAGTCATTACCTTCGTTAACATGGCAGCCACCACCTATATGATTCACATCCAGGGAGTCGAACCGTAACCGAACCGTAACCGAAAACCGGTAAAAACCGTTTGAAATTGCCGAACCGAAACCGTAACCGAACCGAAAAACTTACAGGTGGCATTAACCGTAACCAAACCGAAATAAAATATCGGTTATTTTTTTCGGTTCTTGCGCGTTTGCTTGACATCACTTCCAGATCATCACTGTTGTTTTAACAATGTGCTATCCTGAAATCGCGGACACAGATTTACCAACAGTAACTAATAAAGTATTAATAACGAATGTGCAGTTAGATAGTTAGTAGTTACAGTTTGGCAAAATTAAGTTTGATTCAGAAAAAAATGACTGCTAGCATGCCGTTTAGAATGATGCTAAGCTAACTAAGTAGTAAGCATAACAATGAGTAATTACGTTCCGCATGGGTTCGCCCACAACGCCATATCCTGCATGGGTTCAACCACAATGCCATATTTCGCGCGACCATGAATAGTTTGCAAGGTAACAATGATACACCAAAATTGTAGTAACATTCTCGTAGGGATAGTCCGATATTTATATCGGCATCTGTATAATCTGTATTTATCTGTTTTTTTGCCGCATCGGTATTGGACCATTGTAAGGCTTCAATACAGATATTCGCTATGCCAAGAAACGCAACCATCTTCCCTGCAAAACTGACGCCAAGCACGGCAACAGCAATAACCAAGTGAGAAAAGGAAAGCCGTTTGCTCAAGTTTGTAATGAAAATGTAGCATGCAATGGTTCCAAAGTTTTACAACGACCAACTTAAAATCTAACTGAGAAAATGAACGTACTTAAGCCATAAGTAAGAAATGCTGTTATTGCTGCGCAGAACGCATAATGTCAACAGTTGGAAGCCATGCAAAACCTGAAACTGAAGTTCCATTTGTACGGAATTTAAACTTTTAGTCGTGATTTATTATTATTATCGGTATTGACATCGGCATCGGCTCAGATAGGTTTACCCTTCATCGGTATCGTATCGTATCTGTAAAAAGTCATATCGGCCGATCCCTACATTCTCGCCCCCCGCCCTCCAAACTTTTCTCCGCATTACAGTTGTATACGACCCAAAGGAGGGTGGGGAGGGGGAGAGCGTTGAGCAAAGGCCCAGACATTGTCTTCTCCGGACCAGGCCTGTATGAAAAAGATAGGGTGGTGGAAACTGCAACGACGTTGGGGAACCACTAAGCAATTTCCCTTACTGTAGTGCTTTGTCTGGTTTCGGTATGAAGTGCTGTGAAAGAATTCTTTCTTTTTTTTTGTTGTTAAAACTACTTTAGTTAGGTGGCCTACACTGTAAACATCTGTTAAAATGGGTGAGCTACTTGTTTTACGGTCCTGAACAAGTGATACTCCATTAAAAAACCGTTAACTTTGATATTACAGTAAATGTGTAAGCTTTGCAAATCTGAAAACTAAGCAGCTAAAAAGCTTTGCAAATATGCAACAACTAAAAAGCAACTAGAAAGTTACGCAAATTTGCAAACTAAGGCCAAAGTTATTTGTTCAATGTTAGTTGTTCGAGCAAATAATTATAGTTGTCAAGTATTAAAACTGGTTAAAACCGTAACCGAGTAAAACCGGTTTAACCATAACCGGTTATAAACGGTTAAAACCGTAACCGGTTATAACTGGTTAAAACCAAAAAATAAAAACGGTTCGAACCGAACCGTAACCAAACCGAAACTTTAAATAAAGCCGAACCGTAACCGGAAACCGAACCGAAAAAAATAACGGTTTGACTCCCTGTTCCCATCCATTGCATAGGTTAATAACAACAATTGTCAGTTCAGACTCAGAAAGCTGCAGAAACATTTTGGGTTACAGAATGATATAATAGCAATAATGCAAAATACTAAACAATGCCAACACAAATTCATTTTAGATATATAACTGATATACAGCAGTAGCGTCTTTAAATTCGTTTAATATGATCGTAACAAACACTATTAAAGATGACGATCTTGAACATGAATATATGAGTGACTCATTTATTGATGCTTTAAGAAGCCAAGACGACTACCAACCCTAATCTGAAAGCCAACAAATAGTCAATCTGTGTTATCCGAAATCTCAAATTTCTATCTTTCATCTCCATAAAAATATCAAAGAAGGTTTTTCGCAACACGAGTGGAATTCCAAACAAATGGGAAATATGCACGTCAGCATCTAGATATAATGGACATGTTAATGTGGTAACAATCAATGCAAAAAGTATATGTGCTATCATAATTTATCACCAAACGTGTTTTCAAAACTTTAAAATGAGGGATGTAGCAATGAAGCAAATTCCCACACTGTACACCCTTTGCGACCAATACGCTACAAATATTTTTTTAAATGTCAGGTAAAAATGGTCACACTCCTAAAATTTACATGAAGGCGAGCACCACGAACAGAAACGAAGGGCAAACCCATTGCACCATGGGCATACTAACATTTCTTAATCAGATAGACATGCCTCTCTTCGAAGATGCTGAACAATTACAGAATGGGCAAGAGCCACTGCTAACGTCATATTATAAATATCAGTGGTGAACTTTATTAAACTATGTTTCGCAAAGGAAGGAAAATTAAAAAAAAAATTCTTATTTTTACATACTTACAGATTTTTTTGACAATCTATAGGTATTTTGGCCAAAATTCAACAGATAGTTTTTCCCGTCAGGCAGCAATACCTCATCGCAGTAAAAAATTAAGGGGGCAACATTGCATGCCTGTCCTAATAGGCAGATTAATGTAGCAAACGTTGGGAGCCACTGGACTAGACTACAAAATTTTGTTGTTACGTTTTTATCTATTCTTCCACTACAGGCTAATTTTTACTAAGGCCTTAATCTGGTTAGTGGCAATCATCCAACATTGAACTTTAAGCCCAAATAAATGTTTTTCTTCGTAAACCACTGACGTGGCACTCTAATGTGGAAAGCGTCCAGTGTCGGAGAAATTTCACCCTCAAGTTTTGCTTCAATTCTCAGCTACTACTGCATCAAAGTGTTGAGATTTGCATTCTGCGAACGAGTGTTTCGTTTCGCCAAAATGTGCCCCCATGAGTAACACTTAGAATTGCATACACGACTCCTCTCGCTGCACTGCATCAGGTAAGGTCATCATTGGATATTTGCTTAGCTTGCTAGAGTATCTCAGGAGTTTGTTACCCTCTCAGAAACTTGAAACTCCGAGACAAAAGGTCATAAGAAGTACTACTGGTTATTCTTCGCACCATACACAGGAACCTATATATGACACTAGTGCAATTCTGAACAAAAATCCACTGTACTGGGGTGAAGGTAAGTGGGTGAGTATGTGGCAGGGCAGTACATGTAATGAATTGGTCAGAAAATGTTTTGGAATTGGTAACAACAAGAAGCCCTCTGTACCACCTCAATGTTGTGATAAATCATTTAAGTGTTCTTAAATAGGTTCACTAAAACCAAGATCTTGTTACCATCAAATGGATCTAAGGTAATTGTATAATCCTGCACCCCATAGCGATCCTGGAAGACCGGATTACCGATATGTTGGGTCATGTCAACCAAAATCTAGGGCTAAATGACCACCCCTTGGTTGTTTATCACAAAAAAGTAATCAAATACTTTGCCAAGTCTTTCACCTCTGAGAATAGTGATCCGCCAACGGCTATGAGTCTTAAGTATAAATTTCCCTGTTGACCCGTTTATTTTTGCCGAACTTAGGGTTAATAAACCAGACCACCCTTAAAGGTAAACATGGTCGCTCCTCACAGCATTAAGCCTGGACTCACAGACTTCATTACCCTATTCTCAAGGCGATTGCTAAAGGTAAATTCCTGCCAAGAACTCTGTAGCTATAATAGTGGATGGACGATGGCAGCTGTCCGGTTTCTTTTGATCTTAAAGCACTTTAACCCATCAGCTAGCCAGAAATTAAAGTGTCTGGTTTCATTTACGTTAAAGCACTTTACATTTCAAACAGCAACAGGCTTTTGCACCCTTAGTGAAAATTTACATAAATTGGATGCCGATGCACTTCTCAAAGGTTGTCGATATTGTGAGGTAATTTTAAAAACAACCTACATAATTTATAGAAGGAGCGAATGCTTTTCTATAGATTCTTTGCAGTGAGTAGATTCTTTGCCTATATGCGTCCTTCGATAATGGTTGTATTGCATATGACTGCCTGACAAATGCATTTAAGAGACTGGTCTCATACTGTTTATCTGGGGGCCTACCATTATCTTGCTCCATTTTTCTTTGTTTGTCACGTGATTCTTCAAATGATTCAGCACACTTGCTGCGTTGCGGGTATAAAAATGAAGCATCCTAAGGCTCTGCTGATGAGCTTGGAATTATTCAGTGGACTCACCTGCAGATTAGATTGGCTTCTTTTCATGTGCTTCAATAATTGATTTGCATTGGCCGTGGGCAAATGAGTCTGGTGATGTGCTACCAAAAGAGTTTGAACATTGTGGCTTGGCGCCTATTGTAAGCTAGCTCCGTAAGTCTTTGGAGTATTGGTGGGTACGCAAGGTTAGCAAGCTGGCCCATTTTCAAGGTTGAGCAAGAGGCCGATCGTGACACGAGTGGCTCTGGTTCTAGAAATGGAGTGCGTCAGTCGCGGTTGAAATGGTTGCTGGAATAGAGTGCTTTAGTGGTGGTTGAAGTGGTTTCTTTTTTGTGTAGTTCTTGAGTTCACGATGCACTGGTTGTGGATGAAAGAGTCTGGTGATGGAGTCCTGAAAGAGTATGAGCGTTTACAGGTTTAGCACCCTCTTTAAGCTTGCTCCATCAATCTTCCGTTCATGGGTGGTTAGCAAAGGGTTATCATGCTGGGCCATGTACGAGCTTAAGTGGATGATCCAAACTTGCTTACTTGGCGTGACGCTTCGTCCTGTGTTCAGAGTGCATTAAGTGGCAGGCATATATGTTGTAGCTGGCTTTTCCTCGTATTTGGGATGCATTGACGAAGGGTAAATTGAGTCTATTGATGTGCTGCCACAAGAATTTAGATGTTTGGTGGCTCGCCAACCACCATAAGCTAGCTCTATCAATCTACGGGCTATAGTTGAGCACGTAAGCCTTGGCATTTTATGCTGTTCTTGAACTTGCTTAAGAGGATGATCATAACTTGTTTAATTTTGGTTAGGCAAGGGTTAGCGTGCCTCTGCCTCTTGGCTTCACAACGCTTTAGTGGCTGGCGAATAAGTTGTTCTCAATTTTGGGAAGCATTGGTTGTGGGCAAAAGAGTTTGGTGATGCATTGCCGAATGAATTTGAACATTTAGCGACTTCACACCTACCGTAGGCTTGCACCATGGATTATCCTGCTGTAGGCAGGTACACAAGGGTTAGCATGGCGATCTGTGTTCGAGCTTTAGTAAATGGAGAATCTTAACTGGCGTACCTTGTGTTAAAGCCTCTTGAATTCGTGGCGCTGAGCATCAGTCGAATAAATTTTGGCTCTTAACGATATTTGAAGTAAAAGTAGCACCAATGCGAGAATTAACCAGTGACACCCATAAAACATAAAAAATCTAAAACACATATTTTAATAAAAACCTCCTAATGACTCCTTTCAAAAAAGGCAGACAAAAGAGGCGCAGCAAGACAACCAGTCCTTCCACTTGGCAAACCAAGCTGGAATGAACTGGTTACTGAAAATTTAGAGAGCAACGTGAACTTCAGTCCAGGTCCACTTCATAACGGGTTAGATTATGTTGGAGATTTTCGTGCATACCTGTTAAGCTTAAGTGTGTTTATAACTGGGAAATATTTTTCGAGCTATTTACAGTCTGGTACCATGTGATTATGTACGGGTGGCTGATAGGTGAGAATAGCCAAGGATTCATAGTTAACCAAGAGAAATGTCGTTTGTACTGTTCTGTGTGCATGGTAAAGGCTTCGTTTTTAATTAATTCCTTAACGATATGACAACACTGATTTGGCAAATTTTAACAAATGGGCTACCGTGAATGATCACCTGCAGGGGTGTGTTGTTCTTGACCCCATCACCTTATCGTCGATGCCATCAGCCTTTACAGCCGGGTGCTGTTCCAATGACCATCATTGGTGCGTTTTTGAACGTCATTCAGAGCAATAGCCAGACCGATCATTTTAGGTTCTGTCCAGCAACTTCGGACTTAGTTTGTGGCTGCATGATGTAGATTTCAACCATCACCATTTGGACTTGAGGGTAAAGCCTGAATATTGGTTCTGACTATTTAGTTAGTTTGGATTTTGTCTCGGAACAGAATGGTTGTGGGGCTTAGTGTTTTGCTGCATGGTGCGGATGTTAACCATCACCAAACAACCTCACAGAATGAATAAGCCAGCCATGGTATTCCAGGTGCCAGCATTGGGAGGACAGTCACTCTGATGCTGACAAAACCCCCAGTTCAAGGCTGAATTTCAATAGGTCCCAGTGTCATGGCTGAGCTATTAAGTATGATTTCAACCGGTACCTATGCCCGTACTAGGTCATCTGTGGACTTTATGGCTAATCCACTTTTAACGCATGGGATAGAGATCGTGGCGTGACCTGGCGAACGGGTGACCTAATCGTCTGAGAAAAGAAACCACTTGCGAGGGTGCAGGCAATAGCAGGCCTGGGGTTCTCCCTTATGTCGCTCCACCACATAGTGTCACCACCATCGGTTTGAGGTTCGTATGGTATCGTCGCAGTGTCTATGCAGTATTTTTACTAGAGGCATTCAGTCATATTCACACGGATGGTAGCTTCACACTACTGACCGCTCAGACAAGTACACACGTCTAGTGTCCAAACCTGAGGCTCGGCTCGTACTGAGCAGGATTACTATCGCAGCAATGAGTCATTAGTAGGGAAGAACTAAGTAGTTGGAAAAAAAAGAAAAACAACCCTTTTCGAACAGCCCTTTTTGAAGAATTAGCAACTGCACGGCAATGGGGAGGAATTTAGCATGCACGTTATGATGAATTAGCAAAACTGCATGATAATGACGAATTCCCTGTTTTGTATGGTAGGGGTCAGGCACTGTTCTAAAAAGGCTACTCGAATGCACCGCAGCGTGAAAAAGACGAATTGGAAGATCTCATGGGGTCATGCGCGAGAGTGTGTAAAATGACGAATTAACAACAACATTTTGAAAATTGGGGAAAGCCTCTGCCCCCGGCATTTTGAACCATACTCCTATTTGAGTATTTCGTTTGCAGGTTTTTTCTACAATGGTGTTGCTATTTTTGTCATTTTTCACCCGTGCGCAGCGGGGTGGGGATATGATTTTGCACGGGGAGGGGATATGATTTTGCAGCGCATGGGAATTCAAATCCCTGGGACGAGCGGTGGGTGTAAAAGGTGGGGACAATTCCGTAGATCTTTATATCTACCATGGCTGCCAAGTACGATGTGGTTTCGAGGTTCCAGTGCAAGAAATCCAAAGTTGAGTTTTTATCGTGGGAAGAGGAGGAAAATCATTCGCAGAAGCCCTGCGTGGTAAACTTTACTTGTCTCGATTGTGGAAGACTCATTTCTTCCTACGATCAATTCTTGGTGCCCTGCGTGGTAAAAATTACTTGTCTCGATTGTGGAAGACTCATTTCTTCCTACGATCAATTCTTGGTGCACTACGACCGATGCGATGGAAAAATGATTACGCCCGAAAAGATCAAGTTTGGTGGTATATATTACTGCAAAGCTTGTTGGAAGTATTTTCCCGATTTGGAACAAGCTACAGTTCATACCATAATTTTCCATTCGTCTCTTCCGATGAACCAAGAGACGGTTTCGACATCAGAAGATAAAAAAAGGACCAACAATGTTTGGGGAAGAAGAAGGAAATCACGATCTTCCAATGTTGGACATTGAGATTTTCCCGTGCCAGTATTGCGAAAAAACGTTCATGAGCAAGTTATAAACGGAGACACGAAAGACGTCACGAAGGAAAATGTAACGTAACCTGTAAATCGTGCCATGATACATATTCGGACGGTCTTGCTTATAAATGGCACAGGTGTGGCGGGGCTGTAAAACAACGTGGAGAAGAAATTGGAGAGTCTTCGAGAAAGACACTGAAATTGTCTTTTCCTAAACTCAAACCTCTGTTGAGGAAAGGAATAGTTTCTTGAATGCCGGCAAATTTCAACCTCGTAGTAAACAACGTCAGATCTCTAGTGGTGCCTATAATAGAGGATACCAGGATCAACTGGCCTTTGTCCTACATGATTCACGATTTGAAAGACAAGACGGAAGTGACCGACGATACCGAACTCGAAGTGAAACCTTTCAGTTTGGATTTAGGAGGTTTCGATCTCGTGCGTGATGCTTTCAACAATTGCTTCTTGACTTTCAAGAGGGATTTTACGTCGGATGAAATGCACTACGAACCCTTGATTTTGTTGGAACTGTACGAGGATAAATATTGGAATCTTTTAGAGCCATGTCAACATCTTATGGTAAACATAAAAGCTCAAATTGGATTATGCATTCTCTTCGAAAAAGCGACGGATAATACAGAAACTATTAAAGCTTATTTCAATTCCAACCTGACCAGAGTGGGAAGCAAGGAGGTTCTCTCCGAAATGTCAACCAAGATTCTGCACAGTATTGGACAGTTTTGGACAGTATTGGACTGTTTGACGTAGAAAGAAGTGGATGGGTTGTCAAGCAATTCGTGTGCACTGAACTATGTGTTGGAATCTATAGGCCATTTACCGGAAAAGGTTACGTGCCGCTTCCCGACAATCTGAAAATAGGCCCCGACATACTGGTCAATGTGTGTAGTGAGGATGATAGATGTTTTGTGTGGTCCGTATTGGCTAGTATACACCCTGTTCCATCTTCGCAACATGACTGGGACACAAAACATTACATCTCTCATGTCCACGAGTTAATTGTTGGCATGTTCGATAAATACCCTGTTCCTTTATCCAAAATAGCGGCATTCAAAAAAGCCAACAACATTTCGGTATCTGTTTTTGGTTTCGAGGAAGATGAACCTTGCATTTATCGTGTGAGTTCCTTAGTTGAAAGTAAATATTACGTCGACTTGCTTCTTCTAAACGGACACTACGTGACGATAAAAGACTTCAACAAATTCATCGCGTGTTTCAATCCTCAAAAGCGCTTGAAGTATTTTTGCAGGCATTGCCTACATGGTTTTCAAACTCGCTTCAGGTATGAACACAACCACCTTCCTTCTTGCAAGGGAGTTCCATTTCAAAAGACCTCGTTGCCCGACAATGACGTTATCCAGTTTAAGAATTTCAAGAATGAACTTAAAAGGTTGTACATAGCCTATGTGGACTTTGAAACGACGCTCCATCCAGCCTCCAGTTGCGATGAAAACGATACATACACCAGAGTTAACCACATACACCAAGCTTACAGTTTTGCCTATGTAATTGTGGACCACTTAGGCGGAGTGTTTTATAAAAAGTTGTACAGAGGAGTAGACTGCATGAATGTTTTCTTCGAGTCTATACTAGAGGAGCAGAAAAAATCGTGGCTTACGTGGATTCCCACAAGCAAAGGATGAAACGTTTAACCAAGGAACAGTGGTTGCTCTACAAAACAGCTGCAGCGTGCCATCTTTGCAAACATGGTGCATTTACCCCACCCAAAGCAAAGTATAACAGGTTTACGAAAGTGAGAGACCATGACCACATCACCGGTGAATATAGAGGTGCCGCGCACAGCAAGTGTAACTTCGCTTACACTTTGAACAAAAACGTAGCAGCTGTAATGCATAATTTCGAAAAATAAGACAGTCATTTCGTCGTGAAAGCTTTGAATTCCTTTAAAGATGTGAACGCTCTGCATAATGTCAGGATCATCGCTAAGAACAAGAAAAGAATCAGCAGCATGAAATTGGGTGGTTTTACTTTCATCGATACTCTAGCATTTCTGACGGCATCGTTGGAAACTTTAGCTTCGAACTTAAAGCGCTTTAACATTATAGACAAGCTTTTCGAGGGTGAATCGATGGAACTCATACGCAGTCTTCGGCGAAAGGGCGTGTTTCCGTACGAATACCTTACAAACGTGGAAGTGTTTGAGGAGGAACGTTTACCTCCCATGTCACCATTTGCTTCGTTGTTGAAAGGAGCGATCTGCTCCGAATCTTATCAACACGCAATGAAGATTTGGGATTTAGGCAAATGCAAAACGTTTAGAGATTACCATGACTTGTATTTGTGGACGGATGTCGGGCTTTTAGCCGATGTCTTTGAAAACTTTAGAGAGACGAGTTTGGCTAGTTACGGATTGGACCCCTCCCATTACATTTCTACACCCTCCCTATCTTGAGATGCGGCGCTCAAGAGGATGGGAGTGTCTTTGTATCTCTTCACCAATATTGACATGCATCTTATGGTGGAAAAGGGTATAAGAGGTGGTGTCTCGTTTATAGCTAGAAGATACGTTAAATCCAACAACCCGTATATACCATCTACCTTCGACCCTGATAAAAAGAATTCTTACATTATATTTTTGGACTTCAACAACTTGTACGGTTGTGTAATGTGCGAGTTTCTACCGACTGGACAGTACGAATGGGTGCCGGAAGACCAGCTCGAGGATATAAATCTCGATAATTACTGAGATCAGAGTGATACGGGGCTGATATTAGAAGTGGACTTGGGATACCCGGAGATGCTTCATGCGTCGCACAATGATTTCCCGCTAGCCACGGAGCACATGAAAATCACAAAGTCTATACTTTCTCCTTTTAACCATCGGGCAATCGAGGACTTGTGGTTAACGTACAGCCAAGTTCTAAAGCTAACCACTAACCTTCACTCAAAGACAAACTATGTGGTGCAGTATAGAAATTTGAAATACATCTCTCTCGGCATGGTTCTCAAGAAAATACACAGAACAATCAGTTTTAAGCAAGCCCCTTGGCTGAAACCTTACATAGAGTTTAGGAACGAGAAAGGGCAAGTAGCTAGTAACGATTTTGACAAAAACTTCTACAAACTGCAAAATAATTCGATTTTCGGTAAGACAATAGAGAACAAACGCAAGAGAAACAACGTCTTGATAGCAACGATGAAAGAGAAAGCCATCAAGTATGCATCTCACCCCCACACCACGAGTTTCACTTCTCTAAGCAAGGATTAGGTAATTTTTACAAAGACGCCAGCAAACATCATCTAGGACAAACCCATCGTGGTTGGGTTTAGCGTCCTGGAACTGTCAACTTTACTAGTCTACCAGTTTCAGTATGACCACATGATGAAAAAGTACGGATCAGAGAAATGTAAACTCCTAGTTACGGATACTGATAACTTGTGTTATTCGATAGAAACGGGCGATGTTTACAAAGATATGGAAGAGGATGTGTCGTTGTTCGATACGTCAAACTACCCCAAAGACCATTTTCTACACTCCGACATCAACAAAAAGTATTGGGAAAGATGAAAAACGGGAGCGCGGGTTGCTCAATTTCTGAGTTTGTAGGTTTAAAGTCTAAGCTCTACATCGTTTTACAATCGGATGGAAAGAACAAAATGGCTTGCAAAGGCATTAAAAAAAACAGCACAAGTCGTGCACGAAACGTACAAGAATGTGCTGTTTAATAATAGCATCGTAAGAACTCTAGGGTCTTACATTCGTTCGGAGGGTCACGAACTGAAAACTGTCACCATCAACAAGTTGGCTTTCAGTCCTGATGATGCATCAGTACTCTAGCTTATGGGCACGTGAATTCAGCTTAAATTATCTATATTATCCGTCCAGATGTTGTACTTGGAGTCATAGGCCTTCCATTTAACAAAATAAAGCATTTTTCCATCTTTTCCTTTCTTTTTACGTAACACCTGCTCCAATAGATATAAATCTGGAAATAGGGTTTTTTGAATTTCCTGTTCATAGAAACCTCCGAGCACCGGTTGACCCGACTCATCCTCTAAAAGATACGTAACTGGTTGGGTTTTTTGCACTTTACCGATCGTGAATACTTCGTTTGTAAAATTTTGCAAATACCCTTTATCGAATATTTTTTTTACTTTAGATATCCTGACTTTATTTCCTACAGCAAATTTTGGTTTTGGTAGCATTTTTTTAGGGCTAGTTCGTCTCAGCAATGGTTCGTGACGTCTGGTTACTTCCCTAGGTTTCAGTTTTGTGGTGGAATGAACCGTGTTGTTGTAATACAAGACCAACTCGTCGATAATGTTTATCCACTTGTAATTTCCCTGCCTGGCGAATCTTTTCAACATTCGAGTTTTCAGCGTTCTGTTGAAACAACGTTCTACCACGCGGGCTTTCTTCTCAGAGTACGTACAGTACATGTTGATGTTATAGCAACTAAGTAGCGCTTTGAAGTCTTTATTGTAGAACTCACTACCTAAATCGACTTGCAAATTTTTAGGGGCGGTCGCTCCTGAGAATATCTTCTTGAAATCTTGGGTAACATATAGACCGGTTTTAGATTTAGGGGAACGGCCCAAGCAAACTTGGACATGACATTATTGCAGGTCATTAGGTAGTTTAACCCTTTATTTAGTTTAGAATACCGTATCATTTCCACCAAGTCAGTCTTCCATAGATCGTTCAGGCCCAGTACAATCACTTTCCGTCTCGGAAAAGTTTTCTGCGTTGGTTTGTGACGTTCGTTTACAAGTTGATTCATTTTTTTTTATTTCCCATTCAGAACCTGAGTTTTGTTTTCATGATTTTCTTAACGATGGCAGAGCTAATTTTTGTTTCCAGGCTAGAGAAGGATCCTCTCTCACTTTGAGCTTTCGAAATTAGAACTTCATCGGCGGCGTGTCGATCTTTTAAATCCGAGCTTTTGGCGTAAGCTATATCGAGTTCTTTGCAGGCTTCGTCTAGTTTATTTATTCAAGGATCTCCTCGTGCCAGTCGCATCTTCAGTTTAGTTCCAAGACCGCAGTATTGATATCCCGGTTAATGCATTTCAATGGGCAAGTTATCTATGATTTTGTTCACAAATCCCTTTCCCAATTTGATGAAGTAGGCTTTTTTTGTACCACATACATCGCAAAACACTATCTCCATTGGTTTGTTGTTTCGTGAAGTTGTAGAAACTGGTGGGTTTTGAATCGTTAGAAGTCGAACATTTACATTTTACGCAATATTTCATTTTGATTTCTTTACGGTAGCTCTTTTTTACTATAGTACAATCTTTTTTCATTCCGAGTATATCTCTTTTTTTTTTTTAAAAGACATCATAGATTCCTGTTCAATTATTCTCTCCGGCAAAGACTCTGATTTGAGAATTAATCTAAACACTCCCATCCATTTGGACTCGGAAAAAAATCACGAATTGGCCCTGTTTAATTTAAACACGTACAACAGCATCCACAACATCACCATCGACCGATGCTGGTGCCAGCTGGCACAAAGTGTTAGTCACCCCGCGGCTTACGAAATCGAGGACTTGAATAAATTTCTCAAGTCAGCGATCGATGTGAATGGTCACGACAAGGATGCTATTACGATTCTTCCGAATATCAACACTTTAAGAACCAACTTGATAATTACCGATCCGAGTTATGGAATATCTTTTTTGGGTGACAAGAGTTTGGCTCAAGTCTTGGAGTTTGACTTAGGCAACTACGTGAGAAGTCGAGAGATTGAAAATACCGTCGACATTATGAGTATCAATACAATTTTCGTACACGTTCATATCATAGGCAATTTGTACCTAAACAACAACACTCAGCCCACTTTATACTCGTTTTATTCCAATTCCACTCCCGGTTTCAAAATCATAGAGTCCCCTCATAATTTAATTTACCTCCCGGTGACTACCAAATTAATCAGAAATGTAAGAGTTTGGCTAACGTCTCAGACCAACGACCCGTTGGATTTAAACGGAGAGATGCTCACGGTCCGTCTTCATTTGAGATCTACAAGTTAAAATTAAAAAAAGGATAAAATGCTCGTGTTTGGAAAAAAAAGGAAAGGACTCTTTCCTAATTTTAACTCTCATATTAAAAAAAAACGGTTTGACATCAAGAAATAAAGCCTTCATCAAATTTATAACAACTCCCAGAAAATGAGCGTAGTAGAAGATTACTTAAAAATCAACGAACCTTTGGTGTACGATGCATCGGTTGAGTCTTACACCTACCAATCTCAACAACGTAAATTCGGAAATCAGCATACACGTAGAAAACCAAGATTTGTTTCTTCATGTTGCCAATAGTTACCTCCTGATTAAAGGGAGGTTACTGAAGGACAATGACTCAGCTTACGCAGATGCTGATGTAGCTAGTCTTATTAATAATGTTCCCATGTTTCTGTTTCTAACATCAAATACCATCTCGGTGATAAACAAGTCGACGAGTTAAATTATCTGGGGTTCGTTACTCTGATGAAGGGACTGCTCACCTGAGGCTCGGCGAAGCAACCGGCTTTGCTTGGCCAGTGCTGGGTGCTGGACAGCGCTGCTTCAGTCACTGCCGAACTAACAGACAACTTGGGATACAAACAGCGGCATACGTCCATCATCGTTAAAACAACTCCCAAGGGAAGCTTTACATTCGCCATCCCTCTGAAACACATCATGGGATTTTTCGAAAATTACGATAAGCTAATCTATGGAATTAACACGTTCCCACACTCATGTGAGCGAGTGACACTAACGTAATCTTCAAAGCAGCAGCAGTGGCCAATGGCAAAGTCGTTCTATATAGCATCAGCTGGATTGTTCCACATGTCACCGCCTCGGACGAGCAGAAACTTAAACTCTACAATCTCATCGACCATGGAGCGACAGTGGATTTAGGATTTAGGCACTGGCATTATGATAGCTGTGTGCTCCTTTAAAATACCAGCTTCACTTGACGCGTGCTGACTACTTCCGCGGTCGAAAAACCTAGGTGGATAGTTTTAGCTTTTCAAACTCTCAGGTAGGACTGCTTAGTCAAAAATCCTGGTGTGTTTGATCACTGAAGTCTGCAAGATGCTTACATGACTTTAAATTCCGAAAGATATCCGTGTTTCGATTTAAATACTAATTTTGCCACTGGAGAGTAAGTCGGTCTGCACAGAATGGCACAGCAATTTAGGCAGCTTTGCTACGATACCAACGACTTGAGTTGTGACTTGCTTCAGTTCAAGAAAGCTTATCCACTCGTGGTGTTAGATTGCTCCAAACAGTCCGAGAGGCTTCAATCAGGAATCGTGGACATACAAGTCAAACTGAAGTTTAGAGCAGCCGTGCCGGCTAACACTACCTGTTACACTCTGCTCATTGGTGACAGGAAAATGAATCTAAAGTTGGACAGAGGAAAAGTCGAAGTTGTTTACTAAATAATAATAATAATAATAATAAAGATATGGCGCTTAAAACAAGATCACGAAAAAAAGAAAGGCGGCTTTTTGCCGTTGGTATTGTTAGAACCAATTTTAGCCGGGATCGGAGGGTTGGCGGGAGGGACAGCGGAATGTAGTATCTGCCATTAAAAAAGCACAAAACGACGTAACAATTCTGGCTGAACTCGTGCGACATCACAAGCAAGTGGAAGGTTCTGGCTCAAAGGAAAAAAATTAGGTAAAAGAAGCAAAAAAAATTGCCCCGTTGAAGAGATCTTTACTTAAGCCCACCCAAGGTTTAATCGACTTTAATAAACCTTTAACAAACTTTGATTTAAATCGGTTGGTTAGAGTAATGAAAATTCCAAAATTAAGAGGTACTTTTAGTAAAGTCACGTTTCCCTTAAAACTTTGGCCTACTGGTGAAAACGGAATAGTAAACTTGGAAGATTTTCAAGATGGGGACGGAAGTCATTGGGTAGCCTATTCCACCGTTTCGGGAGAACCTTCTTATTTCGATAGTTTTGGCAACATGGGTCCTCCCCGGTCAGTTATAAACTACTTAGGACTGGGAATAAAATACAAATACAATTACAAACAAATACAAATACAAATACAAATACAAATACAATTACGAACGCGTACAAAACTTTGACCAGATTTGGTGCGGTCACTTTTGCTTATTTTTGCTAAGTGCCTTCTCTAAGGCTTGTAATTACAAAGCTATTTTAGATAGGACGAGACGAGTCATCTATTGAAAAGTTACGTTCAAATCTAACTGGAAATAAACGTCTTCTGGGTGAAACTCTTTGAATGCCTCTAGCGCGATGAGCAAATTTTTTTTCTATTACGTGAGGATTTTCTAAACGGTAACTGTCGAATGTTCTCCCTTTACTTTTATAATGTGAAGGGCTCTCGTACCTATTTTTCATTTAGCAAGTAGTGCAACACTCGGATCGCTGCAGTAGAAAATTGCTTTATGAATTAAACCTGGACTTGTACACACGAAGCTCGAGAGAGGACCGAAATTAACGAACCAATCGCTCTTTTTTTCCAAAGGGCTTTTCATGCTGAAACTGATCAGCATGAAACTGTTTTCATACACTAATTTCTTCGTAGCTGCGTCACTCGGTAAAGTAGTTTCGCTTAGATTTCTAATCGGTTTGTTCGTGGCATTATAGTATTCTTTCTGTTCATCTTGTAACAAGCAATTGCTGTCCATAAATACCTTAGTAACAGCATCGTTCGGTAAAGTAGGTTCACTTAAATTACTAATCGGCTTGTGCGTCGCGTTGAAGTATACTTTTTGGTCCTCTTGTAATAAACAATTCCTATCGACGTACACTTTTGATGCCGTGTCAGCTGCATGCCGGGGGAAAGCTATGTCCTTAATTTGCTTCTTCCTCACATAGAAATTCACGTCAGCATCATCTATGTACAACGTATTTTTTTCGATGCTAGATATGACGGAAGCCAATTCTTCGGAGAGAAGAGTAATGACATGAGGCATGTCGGTTTTAAGTTTCTGAACGTCCGTTACTAGAGTGCCGATCTGAGAATAATTTACCGCGTCTTCAGAGTCGATGCCGGCTCCAACTTTGGTTAAACGCTTACTTTCCATAATATAGTTGTTTTCCGGGGTTAGCACATACCCTAGCCCAGGCAGTCCTCTCGGATCAACTCCCATCACTTCACTCCCTTATCCTCTCGTCCTTTTCAATGATTGTCCAAACTTATTAACTGACATCTTTTTTAAATATACAAATCACGGCACCCTCCCCCCTCCCAAAAAATTTCTAGCGCACATGACACTGTGACAGAATAAGGAATAAAGCAAAACAACGTGCATTAAATACTTGGTTTGTGAAAATACAAGATGTAAAATCTCAAAAAAAGAAAAGACAACTGCCTCGACAGGGACTAGAACCCAAGACATCCGCATACTATTAATATACCCGGCTTAGTACGCGACTGTTCGGGGTTCGAGTTCCAATCGTGACAGTTTTCTTTTCTTTTATGACTCAACCATCCTGGCAAACAAAACTTTCAAATCTCTTGCAAAAAAAAACTTGTAGAAAGTTAATAACGATAAAGGTACAAACATTAACAATGGTGAAAAGTTTACCTTGTCTCCTTCCATACAGTTTAATGATTTAAAGGGTTCGGGGACTCCCGTTTCGAACGAAAAATCAAAATATAAAGGTTGGATTTTGCCCAGCGACCCGGAAAATCAAAAACTGTTGAAGAATTTTAAAAAGTATATCTGTAAAAAACTAGAAGTCGAGTATAACGAGCAGAAACCTGTATCCTTGACTATGTTTAATTATCCTAGTTCTATGCACAGGGCTTCCTCCTGTTACTCCTCTTGCGAAAAGGCAAGTGACTGCAATAAACCGCTCTGTCTTAGAACTTGGGTGTACGAGGATATTCACAAAACTAAAGGGCGACTTAACAAAAATGTTATTGACAAGCCATGGTTTAACTTGCCATCTTATAACGCTATAAACTTGACAGAAGTCACCGGGAAAATTACTGCAGTGTACGTTACCAATGATACTCCCAGCAACTTTCGAGTGGCCCATTCCGATAATTCCAACGACAAATTCTCTGATGAAGACCTTTTTGAGTACGATATCTCTGTAAACATTAAAAAATGTGTAAATAAAAAACGTAATGGAATTTAAAACCTATGACTTTTTCGTGCCTAAGAAAGAACATAAAAATCATTCATTTCTAACTCCAAATATCAGGTGCTTAATTATAGGTCCCGCAAATTGTGGAAAAACTAACTTACTGTTTAATTTCATCTGTAACGAAAGATAGCTTGACTACGTCCGGTTATTTATTTACAGTAAAACTTTATGTCAAGCAAAGTACAAAGCTTTGCAATCTATAGTTGATGAAATTGAGGAAAAAATTGGACGGAATGTTGCATTTTTTCACGATTCACAAATAGGTTTAATTCCGCCCGAAGAACTGGACCCAAAATTTCGAAACCTTAGTCTTTTTGACGACTACCTATTAGACAAACAATAAAACATTGAACGTTACTTCGCTCAAGGGCGTCATTCAAACACCGATGTATTTTATTGCATTCTGTCCTACACGAGATTTCCTAAACAAGTAGTTAGAGACAATGCGAATTTATTAATAATTTTCCCCGTGGACGAGTTAAATTTAAAACATGTTTACGAGAATCACGTTGCCCCTGACATGGAATTTTCAGACTTTAAAACGCTGTGTAGAACATGCTGGAAAAAGCCCTATGGGTTTTTATCAATTACAAAACGTTAAATGAGGGTAGGTATAAGCGTTCATTTTTACCTATTAAACAAAAGAATGGAGATAAAACAAGAAATCACACAACTCAAAAAAGTTTACCTAAAAGTTTTTAAATCGACGTTTGGGTGAGAAAGGGCAAGAAGAATCGTTACAAGAATTTTTTTTACCGGTGGTAAGAACCCTGAAACCGAGACCGGTGCTCGGTGCAGCCACACAAACTACGCCTATTAAAAATACTCTAGCCAGACAGACGACCCCGATTAAATCTTACAAATATGAAGAAAGTGACGAGGATGACTATGAAGCATTGGGTTTAATCCGTCACCTTCCCAAGCCGTTACTCCTATTGAGAAGACATTGTCGACCCCTCTCAATTTCAGTCTCGCCGAGTAATCAACACCAGCTCAAGCTCCTATAATGCGAATTCCTGACAACCAAACCGAACACGCCTCTACGAGCACTGGTCCTAGACTCACCCCTACATATTCCGCGATGCAAGCAACGCTCATTTCTACTCCGCCGAAACTCCCTAACATAGTCACTCTAAGGTCCCTCGATAGTTTGTTACCTGGTCAGAATATTGGAGACACTGCTAAATATTTCTTGATAAAATTTTTCGAAAATCCCCAAGACACTGACCCAGTATTCGGATTACAGTATGACAAGAAAAAAGGTGAGCTGGCCTTCGGTAATAAAGTCGTTAAAATCTTTTAGAATGATGTAGTGGTCGAGGGGGAGCAACACGTGGGAAGACGCGGGCTTTGGAATTTGCTAGTTTTCAAAAATTTGAAAGAAACTACTCTCGCGCGGAAGTTGCAGCAGCTTACACGGCCATGTCAAAAAATACTAAATCTATTTATCAGAACAACAACCAAAATACTAACAAACCCAAACCTAATCGTAGCACCAAATACAGGACTGTTATCGCTCTGATTTGGGAAGACATGAAGAAAACAGGGACGGTTATGGTTAAAAAAGCGGGTAGCAGAGTTAATTATAAGTATTACGATAATCCTAATGATTTAATTAAAAGACTGAGACTTTTGCAGAAATCTACTTTAGGCGGGCACGACGAGCATAGTTGAAATGGTTGAAATTTTATCAGAAATGCAGCAAAGACAAATCATAAGTTCTCACGAGAAAAGAATAGCTTATCAAAATTTAAGCTTGGGTTGCCTAAAACAAGAAATAGTTTTTTAAGTTAAGCATCAAAATTCAATTAACGGAAATCCTTTTGCAATGCTTTTCAATTCTTTTGTACACTACGTAAACTACTATATTCCACTGCAACCAATTCTCTAGGTACTGTCAAAGTGCAAGTACTTGCGTAACTTTCAGGCATAAAATGAAAAGTAGCACGAGGCCCCTTCATACGCCAATGTTCTGATTGATGGTCTTTTCCCTGAGCCAGAAGGACAGCCAGTCGAATACCCCACCATAGTCACTCGTACGGGGAAAGCTCTGTGTCCGTAATATCTAAGTGTATTGCATTCCCAGTCACCACAACACTGTGGCCTATTGAGATTGGCTGCAGTATTCTATTGTTGGATACGTACATACAAAGGAAATAAAAATACTGCTCGTAAAATCCGTTATTTGCGCGCGTAAAAAAATTGAAACTCTTTTATTTTAAAAAATACTAAAAACTGCAAACATTTGTTGCTTTTTATGAAAAATGAACGAAAAGTGTACAAAAGAGTCAATTTTTAAAACATTTAAATGTAAACTTTAAATAATAACTTGACCCTAAAAGGTACCCTGACTATAAAAAGGTCCCTAATTAAAGTCATAAAAAGGTCCCTAATTAAAGTCACAAAGAGGTCTCTAACTAAAGACGCTAAAAGGTCCCTATTTAAATCCCCAAAAGGTCCCTAATTAAAATCCCCAAAAGGTCCCTAATTAAAATCCCCAAAAGTTCCCTAATTAAAGACCCTGAAATGTCCCTAAAAGGTCCCTAATTAAAGTTTGTAAGGAGGTCCCTAATTAAAGACCCTAAAAAGGTCCCTAATTAAAGAACCTAAAAGGGTTCCTAATTAGTGCTCCCCCAATAAAAGTCCTTTATTCAATAAGATCTAGATTTGGGGTTTGTTTATCATCTCTGTAATATCTGGTGCAGTGGCAACCTGGACCACTGCACAGTGTCTAGGGTGGGAACTTAGCCCTGCCCCCTCCACCCCCCCCCCAAAAAAAAAGCAATGTGGTGAGTTGTGTAAAATTAATATTAATTTACTTTATATTTAATTTTTACTTAATAAAAACTTAGCCCCCCCCCTACACTTAATTTCGTACTTAATTTATTTTACATTTTATACTAAAAATAAATAAAAATGATAAAGGATTTACTTACAAATACAGGCAGTGTCTTGAGTCAGTGCATTCTCTCAGTGTTCCAAAATTCATTTGAATTCCTCTGCTAAGTTCCAGCTCTTTTATATCAAATTTTTAGCATTGAAATGCGTGGCTTCAAACAAACCAAAATCTTAAAAATGAGTTAGCCAATCAGAATCTACATCCTAGTTGGAAAATCTCAACGTTTTTTCAAACTCTTCTGAATTCTGCAGTTTCTGAGAAATCACTTGGCCAGTCCTGATTGAATAACCTGAGTTGAACTGACTTGAACTCAAATTCTCAGAAAGTTGGTCAAAATATAGATTTTATTTTCTGGTTGATTGGCACATCCGGGTTGACTTTTATGCAAATTTAAAATCTTTTCCTTCGAGTCCCCATTTGCATAGAAAACGTTCATGCAAGGAGATAACTTCCATAAAATATTTTTGGTTTCAAAACTTGCTCAAGGCTGGCTCTGGTATACAAAGTGATGGTTTGCCACAAACAACCATTGCTGAAAATTTTTTCTAAGGGAACAGATGTCCGCAGTTACGTACCTTAAAGGTAAGTAGTACTTGGTTATTTTAAGAACTGATGGCTCTAAAACAGCTAAAAAAAAGTGAATATTTTTTAACACTAGCATAATATTTTAATTATGCTAGTGTTAAAATATCTACTGTAAAACCAGTAATCCCCACTATGACAGTATTGTACCTCTCTGGAACTCTACTGTACTCTTAGCCGGGACTATAGTACAGCAGATTTACAGCTAAAACAGTTCCTTACAGAGAGGAGTTCGTTATAGTGAGGATCAACTCAAGGCCATGAGCGCACGCAACTGCTAGTATCTGCTCGTGTACACTACGCACCAATCCGTTTTTACGATACGATTACGATAATAAAAGCCCTAATTTCGTAATTATAGCTCACGTCTTCAATTGTAACATGACGTAACAATCGATTTTTCTCGTTTTTGTCGCGTATTATTTAATTATTTAGTCGCATAAAACCCAATTTTCGGCCGTTGTATAGAAGTGTTTATACTGGAGTGTTCCAGATTTGCTGCCACCATTATTGGAGCAGACACTTACTGTACTTAATGATCGCTAGGGCCTCTTCTGTTGTTTCACTTCTGTCACTTCTGTTAATAGGCAACATGCAGCTACACAGTATCCACGATACCTTTTTCCTTGCAAAATCAGGTTACTAACCTTGAAAGCGCGCGGAGCTGTAGGTAGGAAGAGTAACTGAAGATAACGAGATTGACCAGATTCTTTCTCCCTCAATCCCTCAGTTTAAAAACATATAAAAAAAGCTTGCTATTTTTTGGGCCAACCTGCAAAAAAAAAAAAAAACGAGGGAAAAATAATATTGAGGGGGAAATTTGCGTCACCTATGTTCAAAAGTAACCTGGTTTTGGATATTCGGTTCAGAAATAATTTTTCCGCCAATATGAAATAAAAGCTCGTGGGTCGAGGAACCGAAAGCATAGTTCGTCATTGCTTTTTCGATAATTTTTTGCCACTGTAAAAAAAAAACTCGGTGCAGGTGGCCAATGCTGTCATTGCTTTTTCAAGTAAACTAGTAAATTGCACGATCAAAAAAGACGCACTACCGTAGGGAAAACCGAAGCACCTCCATAAAAAAGACACATAGAGAATCCCCCCCAGCAACAACACCATTAAAAAAACGCAAAAAAATCTTCATTTTAGTCTTCGACTGTGCATCCGCACCGTGTTGCAAACATGAATAAGGTTTACTATACAATTTAAATTTCCGTTAGCTACTACTTCAAAATTAAAAGCTAAAAGTTGACAAATGCGCCCAATTTCTAAAATAAGCTTAAAAGCTAACACATTTTTAACTGGCAATTCTGATAGTTACTGCTTTTAGATTATAATAAATATTGCTGTTCCAATGAGTGGTAGACGTGCGTGCCTCACCATAGGAGTGGCACAAGTGTATAGAATACCGGATGCTACTAGGTAGTGGCTTGTTTAGAAGTAGGGTAAAAATAACAAAATCGATGCCCCACCAGCAACATTTATAAAACAAATCCTGCAAAAATAAATGTACTCATTTTATTAGCAGGTTTTAAAAATGACAAAATACCGGGGGCAGAGTCTTTCCCCAATTTTCAAATTGTTGTTGTTAATTCGTCATTTTACACGCGCTCGCGCATAACCCCATGAGATCTTCCAATTCGTCTTTTTCACGTTGCGGTGCATTCGAGTAGCATTTTTAGAACAGTGCTTGACCCCTACCGTTCAAAACAGGGAATTCTTCATTATCATTCAGTTTTGCTAATTCGTCGTAACGTGCATGCTAAATTCGTCCCCATTGCCGTGCAGTTGCTAATTCTTCAAAAAAGGGTTGTTATTCTCTTTTTTTCTAACTACAGAACTAACCTGTCTCATGACAGTCTAATCCAGCTCACGTTCCCTATTAATAGGAGAACAATCCAAAACTTGGCGAATTCTGCTTCGAAATTATATGAAGAGCCTACACAGAATGATCAAAAAGCGATGTTGCAATGAAGAGTTGGCTGCTACAATACGGTTGTCCCCGATGTAACCTTTCTGAAACCGCTTGCTTAACACTTTTAAAGTCAAAAGGTCCGATAGACCACGCTTTCATGGTCTCTCCAGAGCTCGCCTTAGGACACCTACATTACCATTTGACAATTTTACTGTCTCAGTCAAGTTCCCTGCTCGCAGTGTCTAAGTAGCGGGTCACCACAGAAATATCCGAGTTCCCAGGCTTAAGGGTATTTCATTTTAGACATTGCAGCCTCCCACTTGCACTGCCTCCCTCTCATGTCCATTCACACTGCTAGACTAAACTCAAGTTCACCAAGGTCTTCTTTCCCTACTGATTTTGCCCAGCCTGTTCCCTTGGCTGTGATTTTCCCAGTTAATAATTGCAGCAAAACAAAATTAGAAAAATCTAGATCGATCCTTACGGATGACTAATTCCATCTGCCCCCCCCCCCCCAAAAAAAAAAATTCGAATACCACACAACCAAAGCAGGAGTTGGACAGGTAAGGGAATTTAAAATTTGAAGTATAATTACTCTTTTACCGTCAGTCGCCATTTGTAGAATATGTAGGCCTAGTGGCCGAGTAGCCTAATATCTACTGAAATACATAGTCATTAGTTACAATGGAGGGAATAACAAGGTTTATTCAACACAGTAGTGTATTCAGACACGTAATTAGTTGAGACTAGTTAACTATTGACATAATACGAGGGGTTGTTCAAAACGCATCTGTTGTGTAACCATATGACGAATGGCGGCAGTGCGGCACATGTTCCACACTTAAAGCAGCTTCTCGAACAGTGAGACTCCACTTCCTAATAATGTGAAGCTAGTCTTCTAAACGATCACTACAAGGTTAGCTTGTATCTTGATTCTACCCGAATCTCTCCAAAAGGAACTTAACATTTCCACGCTTGTTAACCACCTGAACTCTCTGCAGTGTGAGGCTAGAATAAACGGGGATCACCTTGGGAAAAAAGCTGATGGATCAAAGAACCGGTCGCAGACTCACCTATTTCATGAAGGCAATCCTGTTCAGTGGGTCTTGAGGGTAATATTGGCCCCTCCCATGTAGCCCCCAGTAAAGGTGTGGTGGCGATCTTGGTATCTGCAGTATAAATGAAGCTTTCCGCGTAAAGGAATCCAACCCAAAGCAAATCGGTCTGGCAGAAAGAGTTAAAAGTTGATGTGAAGTGAAAATGTACAATTACCTTTATTAGTTGGCATAACGGTGTTTTTGCCCTTTATCTATGTCTGTTGTTGGTATGTTGTTATGTTAGTATGTTGTCCGTGCCGGCTCCCTGTGCTAGTTTATGGCAGGAATTACATTTTATTAATTTTGTATATTTGCTATTTTCTTAATTGTGGACGTATGAGCTTCAAAGAATAATTTTACAGTTATCGTGTCTTTTGCTATGCAAAGGCGTTGGTACGCACAAATAGCTAGGAAGGGGATTCTGACCAACTTAAAAACACAGCCAAATTAGTCTTTAAAGCTCATACTCACCAGTCGTGCAATTATAGTTTGGCTGTTTAATGTCAAGACTGGAATCCTAGTTCTAGACATTTTGTTGGGTACAAGTTCATGCTTTTGTGTTGTTTGAAATGCACTTGTGTTAGTAGGTTAGTAAAACTTGGTTAGTATTTATTTAAATATGTGTGTTGTTGAAAATTGCTTCTTAGTTGATTAGTGAAAGTTGTTGAATGAGCTAATGATTTAATTTGTATGTAGGCTAGTAAACGTGTTAATGATTGAAAGCAATATAAATGTATCGGTAGACTATTAAAATATTGTTTTGAAAGCTGTTCGGATAAATTAAAAAGCTAGTAAATTAGAATTAGGGGAACCAAATTGTATTAAATAAATTTAATAATTTAATTAGACGATTTAAGGAGGGACTTAGTTGTGTCAGTTATTTCTTTAACCAACTGTTGCAACAAATGTTATAAAAACACAAATCCAAGTCAACTTTTAGAAGAAAACAGAAACCGGACATCTTTTGCTATTGTCGCAGATATTCTGGGCACATTCATTTGCGATGGAAGTTTAAGGATTTTTCTTATGGATGTTGCCTTGAAAAAATTCATCTGAAGGCCGTCTGTCACAAAAAAATCTAGTGGCATGAGAAAATGTGCTTCAGTGCGAGAGAAAACCTATGACAAACCAACGACTCACAAGAAACCTAGACATAAATATGGTTAAAAAAGATAAATAAACTACAACAAGAATTAGATCTGATAGTTCGCAATCTGAATGTTAAACTGCAAGTGAAGAAGAATCGGGTAGTGATTATTTTACAAACAACACACTGAGCATGAATTTGACAAATGTAACAAGTTACGTGAAAGTGGAAAAGTGGACGCTTGATTGTGTTGTAAATGACGTACAGCTGTCATTTGAGGTTATTAGCGGTTGTGATGGCACCATTCCTATATCGTGGTACGAGCATTATTTTTAGGTTTGTACACTCAGAGTGCGTATCACTTTGAGACAGTTTGATGGCACGAATAAAAAAGTACTAGGAATTATTAACTTAAAAATAGGTAATCAACCTGAGTATTTTGACACGTTAGTTACAGGTTGTAAGCAACCAGCGCTGCTGGGAAAAGATTGGATCTTTAGATTTAAAGTTAAAATAGATCAATTTTGGTCATTAAAAAATTACAGTATTTAAAATTGTTACAGCTGAAAACTATTAAACCTACTGTCAATAGCAAAAAGATTGAGGCGAAATATCCAGCGCTTTTTCACAGTGGTTTGGGGAAGTTTAGGGATTACAAGGTTGAAATTCACTTGAAAGCATGCACGAAGCCAATTTATCGTAAGGTGTGACCAGTACCTTGGGCTTTAAAGGTTAAAGTAAATGAAGAAATAAAGTGTCTCCTGTCTCTATGAATACTGGAACTGGTCACAACGAGTGCGTGGGCTACACTTATAGTAATAGTGCACAAGTCTAATAGACAGCTACACGTCATCGGAGATCACAGCTTAACAATCTCAAAGACGAATCTTTGCAAATTGAGTTTGATAAAGATTTGCAAGATTCCTTAATGATAAACATGCCACTTGGCTTGTTCAAATGGTTAATGGTTCCCTTAGAATTGGCTAGCAGCCCTGGGATATTCCTATGCCTAATGCCCGGTCTTACAGAAAGCATCCCGAGGTACCAACCCCTTTTTGACGTTATTTTGGCTTGGGGAAAAGGACAAGGTTATGATTAATATTTGCACGAATTGCTGGCAGTTTTACAAAATTCAGGGTTGTGTCTCAGGATTGATAAATGCAATCTATCGCATCCCACTCTAAAATACTTAGGTCATATTATCGACAAAGATGGTATGCACACATTACCAGAAATAGTCGATGCTATTGTCAATGCGCCAGACTCTAGCAATATTCCTAAGCTAAAATTTTTTTTGGTTTCATTGTTCAATACTCAAAGTATTTACCAAACCTAGCTCAAGTTTTGGCCGAAGTACACAAGTCTGTTAGGCCCTAAAGTTAAATAGTTAAACAGGAGGAGATGAAAGAAATGTCATACATGGTGAGTCAAAAGTATCGACCCAGTAGAGTTTATAGCCGCATGATTTGGTTTAGCCACCAACCAACCATCGATCGTTGGTCACCACGGAGGGGCTGCATATTAAGATCATAAAGGGGTGCCCTGACCCTGCCCCACTTTACAAAATTTTCTACTTCCGGTTCCTATAGGAATAGGGCATGGGTCCCAATTTGAGATTTGAATTAACTGCCCGCACATAATTCATGGTGAATGCAAAAAACAGCATGTAAAATTGGACAACTTTAGCATGAGCTATGACCAAAACATATCAGTACACATGTTGGCATCAGTGCATAAAATAATACCCTGAGTAGTTTTGTGATATGGTTGATCGCATGTAATAAAGTGCAGTATGGAATAGCAAACGTAACGAAGTTGATAAGGGTTCGGCTAGCACATGTTTGTAGCACATTAACAAACTGCTGTTCGACCTTGAAGTGCCTGTCGAGGTTCGAACAACTATTTCAACAAATGTGCTGTCTGCATAAAAATGTACTGTCTTTGTCAACTAGTGACTGTTGCCTCCCTTCACAAAATCAGTGAGCAAGAATGAAGTCCTTTCTTGGACGCTCAGGGGAATAGATATTGAGATAAAGCATGGTTGCTCCCCACACTGCTCCCCTTAAATAAATATTCCACTTCCGGTCCCTTTAGGTCGAATGCCAGCGGCTACATGTGAAACAAACATGTTCACAAACATGTCCTACCGCACACTTCATCAACATCATTACGTTTGTGATTCCTTACTGAAATTATTACATGCATTCAACCAATTCACACAACGGCTCAGGGTATTATTTTATGCACTGAAGCCAACATTTTCACTAACGTGTTTTGGTCATAGCTCATGCTATTATTGGCCGATTTACATGCTGTTTTCTGCATTCACCATGAATTAACTGCCCCGCACGTATCTCAAATTGGGACCAATGCCCTATTCCTAAAGGAACCGGAAGTAGAACATTTATTTAAGGGGGCAGGGTCGGGGGGCACCCCTAATGATCAGAATATGTAACCCCCTTCGTGGTGACTAACGATCAATGGTTGTTTGGTGGCTAAACCAAATTATGCGGCTTTAAACTCTACTGCGTCGATACTTTTAACTCACCCTGTATATCTGTTGAAACTTTAAAAAAACTGTTTGTGCAATCTAAAGTTTGGTTCACTACAACCGAAATTTAAGCTTAAGCTGGTGTGTAAATGCAATTCACTACAGGGTAGGTTGTTGTCTCATGCATGTGATGCCAAACGGAACGGACCGACCCATAGCTTTTACTTTACATAATCTAACACGAGCGGAGCAAGGCTACGTGCATTTTGATCGCTAGTCATCGAGTGTTTATGGGGGGGAGGGTCAAACGTTTTCCCGGGTATCTTTTTGCTCAACATTTCATCCTCCAGTCAGACCAAAAGTCATTCCCATGGATCTTTGGTTTAAAATGTGGCATTCTACAAATAGCTGCCACTTGAGTGCAATGCTGGGTACTGATGCTTAATACTCATGCTGGGTACTCATGCCGTTCCGGCATATCGCAGGGAAAACGAATTTGACAGCTGATGCATTACCTCGTCTGCCTTTAACTAGAACAACAAAGTACAAGGAAGAAACTGAGCACTATCGGGTTTTGGTAGCACAAACAATTGAACATTGCCTGTTGATGGAGTTACTTTGGCAAAACTACAACGAAAGAACTCTTTTGCCCAAAGCTTTGAAATATACTAAATGCAGTTGGCAAGAAAATACTGACGATCCAGAGATTAAGCCATATTTCATTAGGTGTAATGAAATTTCTATAGAGTTCGATACGCTTTTTTTGGAGTGATGCGTAATCATTCCCGTTCAGTTTCAAAGACAAGTTTCGAAGGAATACACAGTGGTCATTGTGGAATAGTCGAAATTGTTTGGCTAGGTCAAAATGTTGGTGGTCGAAAAAGATAAACAGCATGAAGAGAAAGTTAAAACGAGTGCCGCATGCCAAGAAAACAAAAATGAGAAACGGTCTGGCTTCAAACATAATTGAGAGTAATATGTAAAGCCAAATAAGCGGATTTTTGCGGGCAAATGTTTCTCATTATTGTTGATGCACATTCGAAATATCGATTTACTAAAATTAGGAAGGCCACAACATCTATGAAAGTCATTGAAACTTTTGTGCTATTTATGGCAGATTTTGGCTTAAATTTCGTCTGGTCCACAGTGGACGAGGCATGTATTTTATCAATTTTTAAAGTTAAATGGTGTTTGTCACCTGACAGATCCTGTGTACGACCTTGGTGAAATGGGCAGGCAGAGATTTTCGTCCAAAGTTTCAAAAAAGCTTATAAAGCAGAATGAGCTGATAGAAGTGTTGTGATGCCGGCCCCGTGGTTACTCTGAAGCTGCTCACAACATGACTGACGAGACAGTTGGGAAATGGGGTGGTGTTTTAGTAGGTTGATAGCCAAAATTAGGAGAAAATTTTGATAAAAAATTTCCAACGTTCGAAGCTTCTTAAACCCAAAGCTTGGTTGAGATTATGGATGCTTTATTGGACTCGCCTGAAATGTGGGGTTTGGGGCACAATAGGAGTCACTACGATGAACGTTTGGCTTGTTTTGGATTAAATTTGAATTGAATTTACATTTAAATGGTGATGAATAGAAATGGTATAGTTTTATATGAATCGTGATGCAGCTCACGCTAGCATTAATTAAGTATGGGTTGAAGTTAAGTTAGGGTTTGGGTTGGGGGAAAATATTCTAAATAAAAGGCCTAAATGGCATCTAAAAATGGCGATTGATGTGGAGTGGGATCAGTAGGAGGATCAGGAAGGAAGTGATGTTAAAAGCTAAAAATGCAAGCACAACATTCGTCCAGCACATAGGGTTACAATAATTAATTGCTCTCAAAACGTTAAACAGAACAGTATATCATTGTTGATAACAAAAGGTGATAAAATACAAAGTCTTCGGTCTTGAGTGTTACAATCATTGTTGAACTCTGGAAATAACAATCGGGTGTTCAGATCGTCAGCTCGATATCGTGATCAGCAGATGTAAACAAATTCTCTACAGAAGTTCAATTACGCAAGCAGTAAATAATATTCAATTTTTCCTAGAATCACCCAATACTCCGTAACATTGCAAATGCCAAGTAAACTTTTCCTGGATTGAGAAATGAAAAGTAGACGAATTATTTTTTCCAAATCCAATAGAAATAGTGCACAAAAAGCAGCACGAGCAAACTAAATGTACGTTGCATAAGGAACCTAATAAATTAATTGATGGCTCTATGGTTTGGTCTTGAAACTGTTCCCTTACTATCGGGAGAAAATGGTTGCCGGCGAAAATGTCTAAGGAGCTTTGTTTGTTACAATTTAAGGTGTTAACAGAGAAAGGTTTAAATATTACACGGCACACTGAACAACTCAACGAGAGACATGCACCAGTCACCTGTTTCACCTAAACCAATTAAAGTAAACAAACAAACACCAGGTGTTGTTTTACCTGAGCCGACCAATTATGTACAAGTTGACAATCATGTACAGAAGGGAATGCAATAAGCCAACAGGTTGAAATTCCCAATCAAATTGAACTACCTAGAAACAAAATTCAACAAAGGTCAGAGCCAGGATGCTTATCAGCCTACATGTCACTGAGTCTAATAAACAGTGCCTCTGAACGTACTGATGACATATTACAGCTCCTCAACTAACAAAATCTCCAAAGATTCTGAGTAGATACAACAAGCGAAAATTAGGGACGAGGCCTGCAGCTGTGGAACAACCTCATATAGTCTAAGGCCGTCCCAAATTCCATCGTACAAAACTCATTAAACTAGACTTATTAAACTACAACCTATTAAATCAATAACTTGCATTTTCCTCATTGCAGTAAATAGTAACAACTAACAACTTGCCCAATTTTATTCTTACCTAGCGGAGTCGCTCGCTTCGCTCGCTCATTCCGCGTCGTCTCGCTACACTCGAGGAGCTTATGCCGCTGACAGATATTCCACATCTAAAACGATCAAGCATATGATCAGAATGTAGTACGCGTTTTTTAGGTTTCAGTTCATAAACAAATTAACTAAACAAAAAACGGCTTCGCCGTTTAGAAAACCAGCCTCTTCTGCAGTGCGCCTAAACTGCTAATGAGCCAGAAGGAGGGACACACTATTTCTACCCCAGCCGGCCTTGGCTTGAAAAATACGCTCAAAAAGCTTTTATGATACAACTCTTATGCTGCTGACAGACATTCCACTTCTAAAACAATCAAGAAAATGATCAGAATATAGTACGAGTTTTTCTTAAGGCTCAGTTCATAAACAAACGATATGGTAACCATAAATCACTATAACAGTCTGGCCACCTAATAGCAACATGCGCCTCTTGTTCAGATTGTCAGCCATAATACCTCTCACTACAGTACAGGACTAAGCATGCTACGTGGCGCCAGAATCATGAACCTTCCTCATCCAACTTGATTCCCGTTGTGTACTGAATGGAGCGTATAAAAAAATGTCTTATATACTGAATGGAGCATATAAAGAGTGTCCAAGTTGTAACTTATCTTTGTATGCAATCCCCTTTCACAAGATCGTCTGGGGGAGAGGATGTGGGTTTCGTTTCTCGGCTCCAGGCCACTTAATTCAACAGCACCGAATCTTATTTTACCAAAGCCTCGATAAAGGTATTTTCTTTCTGGCACATGCATGAACTGGCCTTGAGCCAGGAGATGAGACTCGCGATTTGTAGCCCAGTCGGCCTTGGCTTGAAGAAGCCATTCCCTTTCCGGCACGCGATTGAACTGTTACTGAGCCAGGAAGTGAGGCACGCAATTTGTACCCAGTCAGCCTTGACGCTGTAGAAGCGATCCTCTTTCTGGCATGCACCTAAACTGACAATGAGCCAGGAGGCGAGACACACGATTTCTTTCCCAGTCCGCCTTGGCTTGAAGATACCTTATCCATCCCCGCTGCAAGGACGTTTCAACGCTGTAGCACGCGAGTTGCTGCATGCTTGAACAAACATGCTTGGTAATTTTATCATGCATACTCCTTTGTGCCGCTTTTGGTATAGACTGTTTTTTTATTCAAATAAATTTCGCCGACTTTACATGGTTTCCTTGTTTCACACATTTTAAGAATTTTAACTAAAAAGCCGGATCCTTCCCCGCTACGTGTGATGCTTTGAAATAGCAGTAGTGGTAAAATACGATATTCGGTTACACATATATACCCCCACTTCCGGTCACGTGATAAAAGTGAGGGTAATGATGCACTTCCGATCATCTGTTAAAAAATGGTTCCATTTTTCGTCAATCTGGAGGACGGTGGAAAAGAGCATTTTACTATCTGTTTTCCAGCTTTCGTCGATGTGGAGGATGTCACTTCTTGTCATGTGATTAAAGTGGGGGTAATGATGCACTTCAGATCACATGAGGAAAAGTGGGGGCATCAGTTCCGGATTTTTCGTCAATCTGGAGGAGGATGGGAAAGTGCCTTTTGCTACCTTTTTTTCATTCTTCATTAATATGGATGTGGGTGGGAAAGTGCTTTTGCTATCTTCTATGACGATACTTCCGATCACGTGATCAAAATGGGGGTAATGACATCACTTCCAGACATGTGATGAAAGTTGGGACGTCACTTCCGGTTTTCATCAATATGGAGGAGGGTGCCTTTTGCTACCTTTTTTTGTTATGTGAAGGACGGTGGGAAAGTGTCTTTTTTCTTTTTTATAGAGAAGATCACGCATAGGTACTGCCTGGGGAACCCACATCCCGAACCGTTTCGCTCTAAGATCGACAGTTCTCGAGGTATCAGGGTGGGTTAAAATTCGAGGTAGCCGATTTTCGGGGTGAGCTACATGTAGGGCACGGTTCAGGGAAGCCAAATACCGAACAGTTTTGCTCTAGGTCTGACGGTTAGCGAGTTATGGGCTTTTTAAATAATTTCGGAAATTGAAACTGAAACCTTAGAAAAATGGAGGCAATTCTGGTTCCAGGCAAAAATGGTGGCACTTCCGGTTCCGCTTCCGGTTACCATGACAACCACCTGCTTGGAAAATGGCGGTACTTACTCCGGTTTGCATGGTAGCGACCATCTTGTCTGTCTGTCTGAGTCTACCAAATTGCATTTTCCTACTACTCACTTCCTGTTATAACATCACTTCCTGTTATGACATCACTTCCTATATGATATCACTTCCTGGTGCAATGCATCATAGGTAATAATTTTCCCTATATAAGGAGAGATCCATGGAAAAAAAATAGTTAGCAAGGTTAAAAAAAATAAAAAAGTTGGCACGGTTCCAAAAATAAAAAAATTGGTACTGTTTCAAAAATAAAAAGGTTGGTGCTGTTCCAAAATAAATTTTTTTTGAGGAGAGCCCTATGTAAGGCGAGATCAGACGAGGAAAATTCAGTCCAGATGCAGTTCTGGACTCGAACACACGGCCTCCCAACCCTGGTGCAGTTGGGTAGGGCTACATGCACCATATGAGTAGGGAATCTCCACTACTAGCTCCCCTCTCGGGTGGTAGTATCTCCCCTCTAGGGTGGCAGTAACTCCCCTTTATGGGTTGTAGTAACTCCCCGTGTAGGGTCCAGAAATAAAATGTAAAAAATTTCCATTTATTTTGTTAGTCCTATGTAAGGAATATTCATTTTTTTAAGTGTATCTGCTAAATTCTAATTCGTCTTTTTTTTAGGAACTCCAATTTATCTCCTCATTTTTTCCTCGTGTTTTTTTGGGAAAATTATTTCGTATATAATAAAAGAATAATAATAAAAGGAATGGACGATTTTTCTTTCAAGAAAAAGAAATGAATTCAAAATCATCGTTTACATGTGCATACTGTGGAAAGGTCTACGCAACTCAGCAAGATTTGATCCATCATCTTCCCAACCATCGATCTGATCTTCGACCAGAGTGTTTACTCTTCGAAAACGAGTTGAAAGATATTGAAGGCGAAGTAAGGTGCAAGTTGGTGCATGATGATACGCATCGAATTTATTTCCGTAAAATTGAATGTCTCGATTCATCTCGAGCGCTCAATCTACTATATTGTCCGCTAAAATATCTTGTCACGACTTGCTTGGATCAACTGACCAATTGTAAATTTCAACTGTGTTTAGACGCACATTTTACCAGGGATTCCTACACCGTGCGAGTCTATTTCTAGTCCCTCTATACAGCTATTTACAATGAATCTGATGTGTCAGAAATCACGGAGGATGCTTGCAAAAAAATGCAACAGTCAGTCGAAACTTTCGAAGAAAAAGGTAGTGGTTAGGGCTTTTTGAAAGTTTGGGTTATAACCGTAAAAGTGGCAAAAATCAATCCTTTTTGTCGTAGTTCTTTCTTACCCTTGCCGAGTGCATTACGGAAGAAAAGCGAAGTTATAGTGAATGAGGAAAATTATGACGAAAAGTGCTTTCTATATTCCGTTTTAGCCGCTAAAATTAAGTGCTACGAAACCGAAGTTAAATATTACGAACCATTTTTGAATACCGTAGACCATTCCATGTTGACGTTCCCCGTGAGTCTACGGCAAATTGATTCCTTCGAACGAGTCAACAATTTGTCCATTAACGTAATTTCTTACAAGGGATCGATAGGGTTACACCCGTAACGTAATTTCTTACAAGGGATCGATAGGGTTACACCCGGTGAGAGTGAAAAAAAATATGGAAGGAGAACTAATTGACCTGTTACTAATAGCCGACGAAAATGGAAATACTCATTACTGCGCCATCCTCGATATTGATAGGATACTCCGATTTCGAGGTGTTGGAAGTAACAGGAAATTTTACTATCGTGAGTGCTTCACTGCCTTTGGTAAAGAACACTATTCATGATGGAGCACACCAGTAAATGTGTGAGATTAAATAGGGGGCAAGTACTCACTTTCTTACCACCCAGCGCTAACACGTTAAAATTCCTACACTACGATAGACGCAATCCTCATCCTGGTGTAATTTATGCAGATTTCGAATGTATGCTCAGACCCGTGCAAACTAGTAGCACCGATCCATCCTTGAGTTCGTCTACTAAAGTCAGTTTGCATTCGCCTACTAGTTTTGGCTACGTCGTTGTTGGTCCAGAAAATGAAATCGTGAGTTAAAAATTCTACCTCGGCGAGGACGCGGTGGATAAGGTTTACGAATGTATGAATAGCAAAATTCAAAAGTTTGCCTCGATTATCTCACGACCGAAACACCTGATGATGACTGCCGACGATGAAATTCGGTTCTCGAAATCCGATACTTGTTACTACTGCAACAAAGTCATCATCTCCAATAAAGTGAGAGATCACTGCCACTTCACGGGAAAGTTCAGAGGTGCTTCTCACGTAAAATGCAATCTGGAAGCTAGGACAATAAATACTATACTGGTCGTCTTCCATAACTTGGAAGGCTATGATATGCATCTTCTGATTTCTGCGACGGAAAACTTCCGTTCGGGAGTAGACGTTCTTTCTAGAAACACCGAGCGTTTCATGAGTGTGACCATTACGCGGTACTTTTCCTTCGGTGGAAAGGACCTTTCGGTAAGGTTGCGGTTTTTAGACAGTTATAGTTTCCTACCTTCCTCGCTCGAAACTTTGGCCAAAAACCACAAGAAAGATCGACCCTTCCCCATCTTAAAAACTGCTCTCGATTCGGTAGACTGGTTCGAGCCAGAAGCGAAAAAGGAAGAAATCTTGGATTTATTGACGCAAAAAGGCCACTACCTGTACGAGTATGTGCAGTCTAAGGATGTGTTTGATGACCAGGAATTAACTCCTAAAGTGGCATTCTTCTCCTCTCTTTGAGGCGAAGGCATCACCGACACGGAGTGCGATCACGCAACGTCAGTTTGGAAGTTGCTGAAGGAGAAGGTTTTTAAAATTAACCATCTCGTATATCAGATGATCGACGTGTAACTTCTAGCCGACATTTTTCAGACTTTCAGGGAAACTTGCTCGGTCAATGACGGCATAGATCCTTGCTACTACGTATCCTCACCAGGGTTTAGCTAGGCAGCCGTGTTGTAAAAAACCAAAGCCAAACTAGAACTGTTTACGCACGGAGGAAAGCATAACTTTATAACTTCTGGTATCAGAGGTGGAACAACTTTTCTGTCGAAAAGGCATTCGATCAGCAATACAAATATCTACCAGATACTTATGACAAAAATGTATCTAGTCTGTATCTAGTCGATTTGGATATTAATAAAGCAGTCAGGGAGATTAAAGCTAAAAGCTGCATCGTGTTAGGTCCTGGTTCGTCAAGAACCCCTGCCGACTTTACTTTGAGGCCGTGTGGGGATGATCGCTAATAAGAAACTAAATCAACCTTTGTCATAATACTCGCATACGTGACGTTTATTCAAGAGGGACAATGATCATGATGAAACAAACTTATTCGCTGGTTGGCCCTAACAAACTTTCCACAGCTTCATAAGATGGAACATCTAATCTATTCTCACAGTACAAATACTTCAATCCTGTCTCAGGGCAAACAAACATGTTGGGATCTCTCTTGGATTTCCATACCGACAGTAAACTAGCTTTGGCACACAAGTACAAATAATAATGAGTCACTTACAGTTTGGGTGGTCCAACAAGGAAACAACTTGGAAACAAAATGCACATATTTTCTCTGGGACGACAATCATTCGGGGATAACGGCATAGTCACCTAAAAGATGGGGAGGGAGTTGACCATCGTCACACAAGTTGAGGAGAGAACAACCGAACACAAGATGGACGTTAGTCACGAGGTTAGCAACCTTTCAACACACTACAACATAAAAAGCATTGCATTGTAACAAAACAATCGTAACTAGGCAGTTACAGAAGCAAAGGGGAAAAAATGGTGACGAGCACCCAAAAAGAAGCACAAGCATCTAAAGGACTCAGTTCCAGGCCAAACAGCATGCACAGTACTAAGAAACAAGGAATAAAAGTAGAGATATCACACACTTTCGTTGCGTTTTTTCACCTCAGACACGTGCCATTCTGTCTTGCCCCCTCAAAAAATGAGAAGAAAGTGACCTCACAATCAATACGCACAGCGCAGCAAACAAACAGTGGTATGCAGAGCTTGGTTCCGCATCAACGGTCCTCGGCCTGCAAGGTACAATCAGAAAAAATAACATACAAAAAAATTGTGGGAAAAATAATGGAGGGGAAAAAACCACAGCATAATGATTATACAAAAGGCATCATCGGTTAGTAAAGGTTACACATTTCTACTCTCATACAGTTAGGCATATCTCGTTTTAGTTTATCAAGTCCTTAGGATAGCCGGACACAGCCGTACCGTTTAGTACAAAAGTGGTCAGTCGATTAAAAAACAATGAATAAAGCATTAATTCTAGTAACAAGATATCAACAACATTATCGAGGTAAAAATGAAATACAAAAAACACTGCAGGGCACAAAAAGGAACGGGGAAATAAAACAGTTAAGTCTCAGGAGACAGACCTTGAAGCCGCAATGACAATTCGCCTCTGAACAACTCAATCCGTTTGTGTACAGACACTTTCGTAAGTAGGTCTGCCACCAATTCTGCAGACCGTTTAAAACCCAATTTTACCATACCACTCTGTACGACATCCCTTATGTACCATAATTTTCTCGCGTAGTGCTTCGACCGCCCAGTACATATTAAGTTGTCAACAAGGTCTATCGCCGACTGACTATCAGTCCACACAGTAACGGGGATTGACTTTAACGGAGCACGAAGCTCATGTAACAGGTCTATTAACCAGGATACATCTCTAACACATTCGACCATAGCTACGACTTCTGCCTCAGCTGAACTCCAAGGCAACAACTTTCTGTTTACTATTCTTCCAGACTATCAATCCCCCAAACACCTTAACCACATGCCCAGAAAAACCCCTGGCATCACGAGTAACATGCCAGGAAGCATCGCTGTAAGCTTCAATCTCTGTTGTAGTCTGCTTGGGGAAGAACAACCTTAAATTCTTTGTAACATGCACATATTTTAACACCTTTTTCGCTGCCAACAGGTGCATCTCAAGCGGTTCTTGGGAGAACCTAGCCAAGTTGGTAACGGCAAAGCTGATATCGGGGCGCGTGCCAGAGACTAGGTACATTAGAGACCCTACCACAGATTGATAAAA
Organism: Lithobius niger; assembly: GCA_023313725.1. NCBI lineage: Eukaryota > Metazoa > Arthropoda > Chilopoda > Lithobiomorpha > Lithobiidae > Lithobius > Lithobius niger. The sequence continues at coordinate 47,762 of JAHWFP010025215.1, forward strand.
TGTCTTATCGCACAGGTCCGATTCGGCGCAATCATCCAGTCTCTGACACGGGTCCAAGGGTACGCTTACAGTTTTCATCGACTCTATTTGAAAACGTTGGACAATTTTATCTATATATTTCATTAGGGAAACGTACAAACCATCATCCTCTTGCTCAAAAAGTAGCCCCAAGTACAAACTATTACCCGTCTCTACTAGAGTATAATACTTATTAATCACGGTTACCATATGATCTATCGCAGCAACTGGGGCAAAAAACAATAGTCATCCACATGGGCTGTAAGCAAGAGCCAATCGGAGCCCTTACCTCGCCAGATAAAGAGACAGGGGTCTATCTCACTCTGTGACATCCCGCAGGCAATGAAAGCCGTTCGCATGTGTTCATGCCAGCACCTTCCAGCCTGCGGAACGCCATACAAAGCCTTAATTAACTGACAAACTTTACCATTTGTGGGTCCATAACCTTGTGGTACTTGCAAATATAAGGGGCGGTCACAGTACGAATTAAGGTACGCGCTCCGGACGTCATAGGTCCGCAGAGAATAACCCATAGACTGTCCGACAGCTATAGCCAGCCGCAAAAGTGTCGAGCCGTATCACGGGACTCGCAGTTAAATCGAATTCGTACCCCGGTCTCGCTTGAGACCCGCACGCGACAAGCCTCGCTTTATATTTCTGCAATGTTCCATCACGGTTATATTTTTTAGCGACCACCCACTTAGACGGAAGCACTTTTACATTCAAGGGTCTATCCACCAACTTCCACACTCCTAGTTCCTCCAACACATCGAGCTCACGCCGCATAGCAGCTTTCCACTCAAGTCGGGAAGGAGAATTAACAGCCTCCCTATACGTCGAGGGAACGATTTTGTCAACGTTTACGACGCAACAAGTCTCCCACTCTTGATACATAATCTTATCTACAATCCGCCTCATAGATTTCCCCTTGGGCGCTAGAAGTTTCAAGCCACAACGCACAGAGGGTCGAAGATGCCTACGTGCTTGTTTGGTCGTTGGTGTGAAGTGTCTACACACCGTGGTTCCCTGGGAGGAGCCCCCAAAAATTTTGGTGCGCGACTTGACAGGCGAAGTACTAGGGGGTGTTTCTACATTCAAAGAAGAAAGATTGTCAGACGCAGTGAAACCCCCTCCAAGTCTACAAACTTACTAGGGTTTACCTCAGAAAACTCACACAAGTCATTATTTAATAAGACTTCTGGCAAATCTACCTGTAGGGGCATAAAAGGTATAGCAGAAGGGCTTAACACATGAGAAACGGGTTGGTTGGGCATTATTACATTGTCAACATCATGTAAAGAAGATTCATTAATAGGGAGTTCATTGCTACAAACGTTAGGGATATTTTCTGAGGTTAGGTTAGGTTCTGGGTAACATGTTTGAGCTGCAACACTCGGCCCACGAGTCAAGTTAGGAAAATCGGGCACAATAACCAAGTCAACATCTTGCAAGTGATTAGTGCGTCGTGCAAAAAGAGCCAGCTTATGGGGTTTTGACCTTTGACGAAAATAAATCCCCTTCAAACGTATGTTTCCATTTACACCAGCCTCTATTAAGCGAGAAGCACTAATCAAGTTAGTAGTTGCCCTGGGCACTTCAACAACATCTTTCAAAACAATAGGAACCCCAAAAATTCTACCATCCTTATTTACTCCCATCACAGTGATATCACCCACTAATTTTAACACGACAAACGTGCCGTCCGCTGCTAGCTTAACTCTAACGGTTCTACATTTAGACCTGTCTACGTCCTTATTACAATGTTTCATAACGGTTATACTTGCATAGGAATCCAAACCAAAGTGAACTACTTCCAAACCTTCTAAACTATGCCTAGGATATACATATCTCACCTCTTGCACAGGAAATTCAGGACCAATCGCCCAAACTGTTGGACAATTTTCGTCAGTTAAATCATCGACCGAGGATTCCAAAGTTAGTCCAAAGGCAAAGTATTCTTCAACAATGTCCGTCTGTGGTACATCGTGCACGGCTGAGACGTTGTTTGTTGTCGCCTGACTTCGTTGCGTCGCTCGTGGCCGATTATCTTGAGGTCGAGTCGCCTCGCCTCGGAGCAAATTTATTGAATTTCTGCCGTAATTCGCATAAACGGGGGTGCCGCGCGTGCCTTCACTATGTTCCCATCCTCTGCAGCTTCGCCATTGCTGGGCTTGGGGGCGTTCGTTACCAACAGAGTTGCACTGAGCGGTGAGATGTGACGAAGACGAACATCTAAAGCAACGCTTAATATTAGGGCCAGTTTCTAGTGCGGTTGCATTTGCCTGTCTTAGCAGAGTAGGACGCTTTACTAAGGGGGTTTGAACATTATGCACTGTGTTTTGAAGCGATAGGGACTGCTGCCTGTCAAAGCCTGGAGGGACGGAGCTAATGCTGTAAGCTGCATCTTTACATAACTGCATTTCGTATTGCTGCTGGGATTGCAAAAGCGCAGCTTGAACTTGGTTTAAAGTCAAAAGTGCGGGCGTGTTACGAAGTATTTCAGCAATAGTGTTCAGGTGAGGGTGAGAGAGACCAGCAAGTAGATAAAGACATACCTCAACCTCGTTAACAACTCCTCCAGCAGCCAAACAGCCGCGAAACATCCCACGTACTCTGGTTATGTAGGCGTTACAGTTTCTTGGGAGCGAATCGTTACTCTGCTGAGCTCTACAAATAAACTAATCTGCCTGGCTTGCGATTGAGTGTCGTAAGTAGCACGGATTTGATCCCAAATGATACGAGCTGAGTCAATACCACGAAACTGAAGTAGCAAATCCGACGAGATGGTTTTCCGTAACATGGACAGACACGCGTCATTAGCTGTCTGCCACACCGCCAGTGCGGCCGGATCGTTTGCTGGGGCTTGACCATTTAATACTGGGGTTAACCACCCTTCCGCCCTAGCTAAAGCTGTGAACTGCATCGACCATACTTGATATTTCGTGTCAGTGAGGTATTGTATCCCCTTATACGTAGGGACGGGCACATACTGAACGGTTGTAGGAGAGGGTTGACGAAACCAATTGTATTCCATCGTGCGTGATGCTCTGAGGGACCTCTAGATGCTTGCCGGGACAAAAAAAAAATAAACAAATAAATGGGAAGTGAACGTAGTGGTTGATTGGTAGTTCTTGATCTCCAGTTGAGTAGTTTCGAATTAGGCCTAGATGCTACCACGTAATAAAGCGGTCGGGGAGATTAAAGCTAAAAGCTGCGTCGTGTTAGGTCCTGGTTCGTCAAGAACCCCCGCCGACTTTACTTTGAGGCCGTGTGGGGATGATCGCTAATAAGAAACTAAATTCACCTTTGTTTTAATACTCGCATACGTGACGTTTATTCAAGAGGGACAATGATCATGATGAAACAAACTCTTTCGCTGGTTGGCCCTAACAAACTTTCCACAGCTTCATAAGATGGAACATCTAATCTATTCTCACAGTACAAATACCTCAATCCTGTCTCAGGGCAAACAAACATGTTGGGATCTCTCTTGGATTTCCATACCGACGGTAAACTAGCTTTGGCACACAAGTACAAATAATAATGAGTCACTTACAGTTTGGGTGGTCCAACCAGGAAACAACTTGGAAACAAAATGCATATATTTTCTCTGGGACGACAATCATTCGGGGAAAACGGCATAGTCACTTAAAATATGGGGAGGTAGTTGACCATCGTCATACAAGTTGAGGAGAGAACAACCGAACACAAGATGGACGGTAGTCACGAGGTTAGCAACCTCTAACACACTACAACATAAAAAGCATTGCATTGTAACAAAACAATCGTAACTAGGCAGTTACAGAAGCAAAGGGGAAAAAAATGGTGACGAGCACCCAAAAAGGAGCACAAGCATCTAAAGGACTCAGTCCCAGGCCAAACAGCATGCACAGCACTAAGAAACAAGGAATAAAAGTAGAGATATCACACACTTTCGTAGCGTTTTTTCACCTCAGACACGTGCCATTGTGTCAGATATCAACAACTTATACACGCTAGCCATGACGGAATTCCTTCCCTACGATCGAAAAAGGATCGGAATACGGCTATATATTGGAAGTGGACTTGGACTATCCGCCCGAGCTACACGACGATCACAGCGATTATCCTTTAGCGCCGGAAAAGTTTAAAAGAATGCCGAAACGCGTGTCTCCCTTTATGAAAGAAATGGCAGGAAATAAGAAGATCGTTTCTACTTCCAAACTGACAACAAATCTGCTCCCGAAGCAAAACTACGTAATTCATTACAGGAATTTACAATTTTACTTGAAGCACGGTTTAATTTTGAAAGTTATTCACAGAATTCTAAAATTTCGTCAGAAGCAATGGCTAAAATCTTACATAGAATTTAACACCGGGAAGCGTCAACTCGCAAGGACGACGTTCGAAAAAGACTTTTTCAAACTGAAAAATAATTCGGTGTTTGGAAAAACTGTTGATTCCTGGGGTCCTTGACCTTGGAGCCATACATCAAATATTGACTCTGCACTACGATGACATATGCCTGCAGTGTCACCATGAACCAATAATGATCGTCATGACCATGGTGGGTCATTTGTTGAAGACAATAGTTCTTAAGTGTTTATCGTTTTGATCATTATCGTTAACGGTTGTTATGTTTGTAAACAAATCGGAAATGTTGTTGTTAAAGAAGTTGCTTTAGCTTCGGCACTTCATCGAAATTCCTCCAACCATGCTTTGTGTTAAAATATTGTCCCTTCCATATGTAAATATGTCATGTCATTATAGTTAGTAAACTACAGTGAAGTTTACCGTGTTCACGAAATGAATCATCATTCCGAGTTTCACAGTCCACCGTTTGCAGCTCCAATATTATTTAATTCCACTGCGCCTATCCCTTCAATGTGGTAGCGGGAGCCGTGTATTTGGAACTTTGGATTCGACGCTCAATATGAAAAAGTGGACTTAAAGAAGACATGGCAAAGAAATGCGGCGACGTTATTTTTTCGGAAACCAGGAGAAAATTGGAGGTATAAGACGTCACCGGCAAGGAAGGGGAGAAACGATGAAGCAAAGAAGAGAATCAGATAAGTATAATTCGTCTAAATAAGGAAATTCGAATGTTTCTAATGGCTGCCCAAACGCGGAAATTTACGTGCTAGACTGACACGATAAAAATAGAACAATAAAACTAGAAGTAATACCGTTCAGTGCCAAAATTTGAAAGTTAAAAATGGCATCTGGAGGTTCGATTTCAAGTCAGACGACTATTCCCAATTTAACTGGTACGAATTATATTCAATGGGCAGAAAGAGTAAAAGCTTACCTAATGCATCAAGGTTTGTGGGCCTACGTGACGGAAGAGAGTAGAGAGACTGATGCAAATAAAAAGTTAGTAGGGACTCAAAAAGCCATGGGAACAATTTTACTTTTCATTGCAACAGGTTGTGTAACGGTTCCTACTTCAGTCACTACTCCGAAACAACTATGGGATTTTCTGAGATGCACTTTTCAACCGAATAATGTTCTGAGATGTCTGGCATTACATAGGAAATTTTACTCTATAGCAAAATCTTCAAATGAGAGCATGAGCAGTTATATCAATCGGGTTGAAGAATGTGCAAACGAATTAGCTGACTGTGGCATGAAAATCTCTGACACAAATTTGGCATGGTGCATTTTGGCGGGGTTACCTAGAAGTTGTGATGTAATGTTAATGGGCTTCGCAGCAATGGGTGCCAATAATATTACTTGTGCAAAAGTAAAAGAACTGTTATATTTTGAAGATTCAAGAAATCTAAATGATCCTAACCTAACTCAATCCTTAAATTCGGCAGCATTGGCCGTACATGCGAACAAGCAATACTCTCAGGGTCAAACAATACCGACAGCTAATAAGAAATTAATTTGTTTTACCTGCGGTGGTTCCAATCACAAAATGGCGTCCTGCCCCTCACCTCCTGATCCTTCTATTTTTAGCAACCGTGGAAGAGGTAGAGGAAATCACCGTGGATGGAGAGGATTCAAAAGAAGAGGAGGAAACAGAGGATCACAAGCGAATACAAGCCAAGAACCGAAGGGTTTATTCGCCACAGCCACATCCACAATGTATGCATTGTTCTCGTGCCTATGGACCTGGTCATTTTTCTCAGCAGCTACGGATGATAAAGGTAAAAAGTTCCAAGATATTTTCGTCGTGGATTCCGGCGCATCCAATCATCTCGTGTCAAATGAAAACTGGTTGTTTAATTGTCTAGAAATCAATGGTTTGCCTATACTTTCAGCCAGCAAAAATTGCGATTTGAAACCGCATTCAAAAGGCAACATTCTTTTTGACACTGGTAAAGGTAAAATTTTGATGAAAGATGTTTTATATGTTACAGACTTACAAGTTAACTTATTTTCTGTAAGATCGTATACAGCAAATGGGTGTCATGTGATATTCTATGAGACCTGTTGTTTGATTTATCATGGCCGTAAAATGATTGCAAAAGGGTATATGACTAATGGTTTGTACATTTTGGTAGGAAACCCATTACTTAATAATGATCCAGTTACAGATAAGTTGCTTAGAGGAACAAACTATATTGAAATTCCAGATAGTGGTCATGTTGCAATGTTAAACAAGATAGTGCCAGCGAAAGTAACGATACAAAGTAATTTGGAATTGTGGCATAAACGATTTATGCATACAGCAATCTCTACTTTGCATGAACTGAGTGACTCAAAAGCCCTTAGGGATTTTAAACTTCCAAAGAAGAAGAATATAACTTCCCCATGTCACGACTGCATTCAGGCAAATTTGACAAGAAAACCTTTTCCAGCACTTATATACGAACGAGAGAAAGAACAATTAGCTTTAGTGCATACTGATGTGCTAGCAATTCCTGCAAATCCATAGGCGGAAATTCGTATGTCCTAACGTTTACAAACGACTACTCAGGATTTGTGAGTGTTTACATACTGAAGAAAAAATCGGACGTTCCTGAAAAAATAAAAGAGTATGTAGCAATGGCCGAAAATCAAACTGGTAAACGTTTAAAAGCCATAAAATCCGACTGCGGGTCTGAATATCTTAACAAAACGTTATCCGATTTTTTTCAAAGAGAAGGGTGTGAGGCACACCACCACAAATCCCTTCTGCCCCTAGCAAAATGGCCGTTCGTAACGCCTTAACAGAACCCTGATGAATCTTGTTAGAGCAACATTAACTAGTGCTAATTTGCCAACTTATCTTTGGGCTGAATTAATTACCACAGCAGCCTATATACGAAATAAATGTGTGAACAAAGCTAACAAGAATTGCACACCATTACAATTATGGCTAGGAAGGTCTGAAAAACCAACGGCTAGACATTTAAAAGCTATAGGTTGTATATGTTTTGCGCACATTCCTGTCCAGAAAAGACATAAATTACAGCCGAAAGCAAAGAAGTGTGTAATGATTGGCTACGACTTAATTTCACGTAGCTACAGACTTTGGGACTTGGAAAGTAAAGTTGTGATTGTGTCAAGAAACGTTACATTTCTGGAAAATGAATTTAATTTTGAACATTTGGATCAACAGAATTCTACAGAATTTGAAAAGATGTGGGAACAGCTGTGGACAAATGAAGAAACTGACGAGGAAGAAGAAACCGAAAAACTGCCAACTGAGACAGCACGAGCCATTACCCCACCAATTGAACTGCCAACTTCAGCTACAGGTGAGAAAGTCGTGACCCCTCCTACTGTAACGCCTTTGCTGGAAGAGGACAAAACTCCACCTCAAGTTGTGGGTCTACTCGCCAAAAAGAAGAAAAAGAAGGAATCCAAGACAAGTGAAGTAAAAGTGATTTTGAACATAGATATTTTACGAGGTCAAAGTCTAATAAAACTGTCTCAGAAAAAGAAACGCCAATTCCAGGGGAAGAGAATAGTTTACCAGAAGAAAATAACGTTAAAGTACTAACAAATACGAATGAAAATAAGACTGAAAAAGCTTTAACAGTTTTTGGAGGGAAAAATAACAGCAATGTTATTGGCGATTCTTTCACTGAATTACTCCTGGAACGTTATGGTGAACCAGTGACCCAACACACGTTGATAAATACTTGTTTCTTCAATTTTCACAATGATGATTATGAGCCAGCTGCTTTAGCTACAGTTGTTAATGAGCCTAGAATACCGAATAATTTCCGTGAAGCAATAAATAGTGTCGACTCAGAAAAATGGTTTACTGCTATACACGCTGAATATGGAAGCCATATTGCCAATGGCACCTGGTGTTTAGAAGAACGTCCACCAGGAGTACCCGTGGTAGGATGTCGCTGGGTGTTCTGTGTTAAGCGTAATGCTTTGGGCGGCATCGATCGTTACAAAGCACGCCTTGTTGCAAAGGGATTTACGCAACAATATGGATAATCGTACTTTGAAAGTTACAGCCCGACTGCAGGGCTTGCAACAATACGTCTAGCAATCTCTGTAGCGGTGCAAAACAATTGGTATATAGACCAATACGATGTGACTGTGGCTTATCTCCAAGGACGACTCGATTGTTACGTTGCTATGCAACAACCAGAGGGCTTTGTTATACCCGGTCAAGAAACAAAGGTGTGCCATCTCGTAAGATCGATATATGGACTCAAACAATCCGGGCTTTGTTGGTACAGAAGACTGACGGAAGTGTTGTTGAAGCATGGTATGCATCGTTGCCTTTCAGACGCATGCGTATTTTGGATAGAAGTCAACAATGAACGTGGTTTCGTCACAGTCTACGTCGACGATTTAATGGCAGCTGCCCAAACAATCAGAATTAGACAACTGTTGAGGAAGATATTAAATTCTGATCTGGATATAAAATATCTGGGTCCTTTGAATTTCCTGCTAGGAATCCAGTTTGAAAGAGAATCCAGTGGAGTGCTTTTTGCACATCAACGTACTTATACAGAGAAAATATTAAAAAGATTTAATATGGAATTCTGTAAAACAGTTAACACACCGTTTCTCCCTGGTCAACATTTAAATAAGACTGTAACCTTAAGTGTTGAAGAGCAAGAGAAAATGAAGACAGTCCCTTTTAGAGAATTAGTAGGGTGCCTATCTTATCTTGCCTTGGCGACACGTCCCGACATAGCATGTGCGGTCAATGCAGTGGCCGCACATTCGGCTAATCCAAATCTTACACATTGGATAGCCGCCAAACGAATTCTGCGCTATCTTCGAGGTACCCTCGACAGAAAATTAGTCTTTTGTCCAAATCCTGCAAGACTTGAAGTTTTCGCAGATGCTAGTCATGCACCAAATGCTGATGACCGAAAATCCATTTCTGATGTAATTGTGTTTTACGCTGGAACCCCTATCCTATGGAGAGCAACCAAACAGAAAAGTGTCTCAATTCCGACAATGGAGTCGGAGTACCGTGCCTTGTGCCTAGCGTCCAGGGAAGCTTTCTGGATGCGTGCCTTTCTCAAAGAAATAGGTGTTTATGGACATAGTACACCAAAAACCGTTGTGCATACCGATTCTTTGAGTGCAATTCAACATGTTAACTCACAGATTGAAACATCCAGAACAAAACATATCGAAATTGTTTATCATTTTGTCAGACAGAAAATTGATGATGGTGACATCGTTTTGGAGTTTGTTCCCATTGAACGAAATTGGGCCGACATTTGCACCAAAGCAGTTACCTCTCAGATTCATACTAATCTCTGTCTTGGTCTTTCTCTTGCAGCATCCGACTCCAGATGATGAGATTTATTTTACAGGGTGTCCTCGTCACACGGGGGCATGTTGATTCCTGGGGTCCTTGACCTTGGACCCATACATCAAATATTGACTCTGTACTACGATGACGTATGCCTGCAGGGTCACCATGAACCAATAATGATCGTCATGACCATGGTGGGTCATTTGTTGAAGACAATAGTTCTTAAGTGTTTATCGTTTTGATCATTATTGTTAACGGTTGTTATGTTTGTAAACAAATTGGAAATGTTGTTGTTAAAGAAGTTGCTTTAGCTTCGGCACTTAATCGAAATTTCTCCAACCGTTTAGATCATGCTTTGTGTTAAAATATTGTCCCTTCCATATGTAAATATGTCATGTCATTATAGCTAGTAAACTACAGTGAAGTTTACCGTGTTCACGAAATGAGTCATCATTCCGAGTTTCACAGTCCACCGTTTGCAGCTCCAATATTATTTAATTCCACTGCGCCTATCCCTTCAAAAACGATGGAAAACAATTCGGGGCGTTTATCCGTGAAGTTGTCCGATAATCCAAAGAAATCTGTTAAGTACAGCACTCTGCCACATGCGGATTCATTCAAGATCTTCAACAAAAATCTCATACAAGTAAACTTGAGACTTTGTAACATCAAGTGCGACTTACCGACTTACTCCGGTTTTTGCATCCTCGAACTTTCCAAACTCACAATGTATGAATTTCACTACGAGTTCATGCGTCCAAAATATGGAGACCGAGCGCATTTACTTTTCATGGATACCGACAGTCTGTTCTATGAGGTAGAGACTGAATATTTTTACAGGGACATGGAAATTGAGTCAGATAGATTCGATACCAGCAATTATGATCCATCACATCCTCTGTATAGTATTAAAAACAAACAAGTCCTGGGGAAAATTAAAGATGATACGGCAGGCATCCCGGTGAAAGAATTTGTAGGGTTGAAAAATGTACTCAGTTTTAGTAGGGGAAGAGAGTATTAAAAAGGCTAAAGGGATTAGTAAAGCGTTTATCCAAAAAAGTCTCAGTCACGAAGACTACAAAAATGCGCTATTTTCTAAACCATCGTCGAAAGCCACGTGGATGAGCATTCAAAGTAAGGATCATCAGCTCGCTACGGTTGAAATTTCAACATCTTCCGTATCTCCTTATGACAATAAGAGATTCGTGTTGGATGATGGAATAAATACGTTAGCGCACGGTCACTACAGAACGGGTATAGTGCATGATTTTATAGACGGTATAATCGATCTGATGGAGGATGAAGAAGCTGAAGAGCAAGATGAGGAGAAAGAAGCATCAGCCACTGAAATACCAAAATTAAGCGAAGAAGAACAATAGTGGCTAATAAGAGGAAAAGAGCCATGGCTGCTCGTAAGAAACGTGCGATAGAAACTGTCGAACAGAGAAAAGCTAGGTTGGAGAAACGTGCGACGGAAACTTGACCCACCTTACTGCCAGGGGCAAAGCCAGACTACAGCTTGAGCTCTTCACATTGCACCGACCTGCGGAAAACCATCTTATGTAACTGGGGATATCCCCACCGTAACCCCCAGTGTGCCCCCTACCAGACCATATCTTTTGTGTACTCTTTTTAACGCATGTAATCGTGTTGAATCGTGGCTCACTGACAAAATTACCGATGCTATGCTTGCCGATTTGCACTCTTACTCTGTTTTGCGACGTGATAGGGGTGACCGAGGTGGGGGGCTTCTAATCTTGCATCGGGTGGAGATCCCACTTGTCCTTGTGAAATCATCTTTAAATGCGGAATGTTTAGCCATTTCCTTGCCCTCGTTCCACATTACCGTTATTTTAGGTTATCTCCCTAATAGCTTTCTGGATGGTGAAATCCTAAACATGTGTGAATTTATTGTTGATGCAGTTAATCCTACACATTCTAACATTGTTCTCGGTGACTTTAATTTGTCTACTGTTGACTGGAACCATCTTAGTACTGGGGATCGCCACCATGACTACTTTCTGGACTTACTGTCACCACTTGGCTTATCCCAAATGGTCGACCGACCTACTCGGGGAAATAATATCCTGGACCTAATTTTCTCGGATGACGAGCGTCTTGTCTTTGATCTTTGGGTGGGCCCGCATTTCGGGGGCAGTGACCACTGTATGGTATGTTTTTCGGTTAACTTGTCCGTTACTGGAACTGAGGAAATTTCACTCTCAACTTCGAAGACGATTCTGGGGAACATTGACTTTGATCTTCTTAGGAGTTCTCTCTCTCACATTGATTGGGACGAGCTCATCTTCAGAGTCCATTCTTCTATTGACCGAGCTTGGTCTTGTTTTCAACAGGTTCTGGCCGGACACATCGAGCTGTGCCGTGCCCCACCACGAACTCGTGCCATGAGGAAAGGTTTCTTACCATACCGCATTGCGAAGCTCGGTCGTTTAAAACTGAGGTGTTGGCATCGACTCAAGTGCAGTAAGAGCCATGAAGCGACCAACGCTTACAATGATGCACGCAGAAAGTATTCGGACTCCATTGAATCCTGGCATAAGCACCGTGAGACGACAGCCATTCGGGAGGGAAACCGGGCTTCTTTATTCAAACTCTATCGGAAATTAAATTCTAAAATACGCACACTGCCTCCCCTTAAATCAGGAAATTCCTTCGTCTTTGCCTGCCCAAAAAAAGCACAGCTTTTCTGTGATACTTTTGCCCCAAACATTATCGGTGACGATGGAAATTTGACAATTCCTAGTCGCCAGAATTCCACTGGATCACGTTCGTGTCCGCAGGCCTCCTTTACTCCAACATTGGTCTTTCAAGCTTTAAAAAAAACTCAAAAATAGTAGAGCTTGTGGCCCAGATGGCTTCTCCGCCTTCCTGTTCCGTGAAGTTGCTGGAGAGATTTGTTACCCACTCTGCAAGCTTTTCCAGTGCTCATACACTGAAGGCAAACTCCCCCGAGAATGGTGTTCGGCAAATATTATTCCGGTTTTTAAGAAGGGCCACTCTTCCGACCCTCTTAATTACAGGCCAATTGCCTTGACTTGTGTCACGTGCAAAGTCATGGAGTCTTTGATAAGAGACACTATGGTTGCCTTCTTCGAAAACAACAGTATCATCACCCAGGATCAGTTTGGGTTTCTCCCGTCACGATCTACTACCCACCAATTACTTTCTGTCCTTGATAGGTGGACTTCTGCCTTGGATGTCGGGGTTCCATCTGACGTTGTCTACTTCGATTTTAAAAAGGCCTTTGAGTCAGTTGTACATCGAAAACTGCTTCTTAAGATCGACGGTTGTGGTATCGTTGGAAACCTCAAGGCTTGGCTAGCTGCCTTTTTGGCTAACCGCACCCAGAGAGTGATTGTTGGAAAATCTTCGTCCTCCTGGGTTCAGGCCCCTTGTGGGGTCCCCCAGGGTTCCGTTTTGGGGCCACTTCTTTTCCTAGTTTACATCAATGATCTCCAATTTCCTTCCGATGACTGCTATGGTTTTAAATTTGCTGACGATTTAAAGATTGGTGCGGAGATTCTCTCCCCCTCTTGCTCCCCTGTTCTGGAAGCTCAGATTCTTCATGTGGCTGACTGGTCACAGATCTGGCAACTTCCACTTTCTGTTCAAAAATGTTGGAAATCGTAACTGTGGTAACCTTTATTTTCTGGACCAGTCACCACTTCCTTCCGCCAATGAAATGTGCGACCTTGGGGTGTGGTTTTCCGGCAACCTGAAACCATCCCTTCAATGCAGGAAAATCTGCGCTCTAGCTTATTCTCGATCAGCCATTGTACATCGTTGTTTTATCTCCGGCGACATCCCTACTAAGACCTGGGCGTTTAAGGTATTCGTGCGTCCTATCCTAGAATATGCCACTCCTGTTTGGTCCCCATACTTGCTTGGCGACATCGATCGTGTTGAGAAAGTCCAGCACCGTTTTACAAAAAGTCTACCAGGGTTTATAAACCTCGAGTATGGTGAACGTCTGCGCAGAACTGGCCTGGAGTTGTTGGAGCTCCGTCGACTCTGGTTTGATCTTATCTTGGTCTTTAAGATTCTTCGAGGCCTTGTCAGGGTTGATCTCCCTCTCTTGATTTTGCACCTCGCTTGGTGTGCACCCGTGGTCATGACTGGAAACTGGCCTACCCCATTTCGCATTTGGACTGTCGTCATAACTTCTTTTCTGTCCGGGTTATACCGACATGGAATGGCCTTAGCAAGGAGACTGTTGGGTCTCCCTCCCTTGCCGGGTTTCGCTGCCTTCTCCGTAGGGAACCCCTTGATAAGCATTTGAAGCGCCCCAATGATTATTTACCACTTTGATCACCTCTTCATAATCTAGGAGCGGTGTTAGTGGGTCACCCCCCTTCTGTCACCCTTCCACGTCCGTGGTAAATGTACTTATTATTATTATTATTATTAAACTGTCGAACAAAAAAGCTAGGTTGGAGAAAATGGCCGCCGCTAAAAGAAGAAAATCAATATTCAGACGAACTCTTAATATGATCTGTTGTACTTAAAAATCAAGTACAAATTATTTAAAAAGATAAACTGCTAATGTTATCAGTCCAGCTATTAAATTTTGAATCATATCCCTTCCACTGAACGAAGTAGTGCATTTTCCCATCTGTACCTTTCTTTCGTCTTAATACTTTCTCCACTAAAAATAAATTGGGGACGAGAGTTTTTTGAATTTCTTGTTCGTTGAAGCCTCCGAGCACCGGTTCGTTCAATTCGTCTTTTAATAGATAAGTAACGGGTTCGGTTTTTTTGTACTTTACGTATCAAGAAAACTTCATTAGTAAAATTTTGTAAATACCCTTTATCAAAAATTTTCTTAACTTTAGAAATTCTGACTTTATTTCCTACGACAAATTTGGGTTTTTTCAACGATTGTTTCGGTTTAATTTTCAGTGACGATTCGTGACGTCTGGTTACTTCCCTCGGTTTTAGTTTAGTTGCGGAGTGAACCGTGTTATTGTACCATGAAACTAACTCATCAATAATGTGTACCCATTGCTAGTTCCCCTGCTTGGTAAATTGTTTCCACATGCGAGTTTTCAGCATTTTGTTGAAACGTTCTACAACGCTCGCTTTCTTCTCAGAGTGGGTACAGTACAGGTTGATGTTGTGATGCTTAAGGAGCGCTTTAAATTTTTTATTGTAGAATACACTACCTAAATCAACTTGTAAATTTTTAGGGGGTATCGTTCCTTCGAAAATCTTCTTAAAAGCTTCCGTAACGACTACACCGGATTTTGATTTAAGGGGAATGGCCCAAGAAAACTTGGACATGACGTTAATGCAAGTCAGTAGGTAATTAAATCCTTTATTAACGTTACAGTAAGGTTTCATTTCCACCAAGTCCGCTTGCTATAGATCATTCAGACTCCGCACAATCACTCTCCGCCTCGGAAAATGTTTCCGCTTCGGTTTGTGGAGTTCGTTTACAAATTGATCCATTTCGTTTTTTTTCTTCCCATTCCGAACTTGAGCTTCATCCCCATGATTTTTTTGACGATCGCAGTGGCTAATTTTTCTCTCCAAGAGGTCGAAGGATCCTTACGTACTTTTCGAGCTTCAGATATAAGAATTTCATCGGCGACGTGCCGTTTGTTTAAATTTGAACTTTTTGAGTAGGCGATGTCGTGTTCTTTACACGCCTCATCCAGTTTATTTATTCCAGGATCCCCTCTAGCTAATCTCAGATTTAGTTTTGTTCCTGGTCCACAATATTGCTATCTGGGTAAATGTACTACTACCGGTAATGGTCTACGATTTTATTTACGATTCCTTTCCCAGACTTAATGAAGGAAGCTCTTTTCGTTCTGCACACTTTGCAAAAGTAGACTTCCATGCTTCTGTTATTTTTCGATGTAATAATAGTAGGAGGTTCGGGCCGGTTAGGTGTGGATCATTTACATTTCACGCAATACTTCATCTTGGCCTCTTTTTTTATTATACAAAATTTTTTTATCGTAAACCTAAATTCTAATAAGCGTTCTTTTTTTCTCTAGCAGTGATGACCCTTCGTTGTTCCAATTCCGATAAAATTTCTATCATTTCGTTCCTGTGACCGTCGTGACCCGCTTGGGTTGACCCGTACAAAAGCTTCAGTCTTTCGACCAGATCGTTAGGATGACCTAGTACCTGTAATCCATCCTGCTTCCGGTTTTTTACCATACCAGTTCCCTTTTTCTTCGTTTTCATATCCTCCCAGATAGGACCGATTATCGACGCGTATTTGGCACTACGATTCGACTTAGGTTTTCGAATGACCGGATCGTTGTTTTGGTAGATAGCGTGCATGTTTTTTAAAAGAGAAGCGTAACTTGCCTTGAGTTTGGGAGCGTACGACGGCTCCTTCAAATCCTTAAAAACCAGCAAACTCCTAAGTCCTCGTCTTCCCGCGTACTGATTACCACCGACCACTATGTTGTTCTCGAATATTTTTACGGGTTTACTAGCGATGCTCATTTATCCAGTTTTCATGTCGTATTGCAGTCCGAAGACAGGATCGGTCTCTTTGGGATTTTGGAAAAATTTCATCAGGAAATATTTTGCCGTTTGGCCTATAACTTGGCCAGGTAACAGACTATCCAAAGATCTGAGGGTTGGGAAATTTGGAAGATCTGGAGGCATCGACACGTGTCTGTTTTGTATTGCCGAAAGTGTGGGGGTAACTTTCAAACCAGTACTGATATATGCATATTCGGTTCGCGTAGTTAGAGTCAAGTATTCAGAAAGATTGGGATCTCACGCTATTGGAGTTGAATGCTCGACGGATGGTTTCGGCGATTCAAACTTCTCCTTATCGTTCACCGTGGTTTCCCACTCTTCATCATCTTCATCCTCGGATTTGTAAGTTATTTTTATGGGAGTAATAATTCGTATACGTTTCAGTCGTTTTCTCGTTGGAAAACCGGTAATAGGTTTTGCAGGACTCACTACGGGTGGTGGTGGATTAACAACAGTAGGTTTCAAAGTACTAACGACGGTTTAAAGAATTCTTGTAAAGATTCATCTTGATCTCATTCGTCCAAACGTTGATTCAAAAATTTTTCCCGTAAACATTTTTTGAGATTTACTATTTCACGTTTCTTTGCCATGTTATCTTTTTTCTTTCTTTTGTTTTTATCATCGAACGAAAACGTACGTTTAGAACGTCCCTCGTTTAACGTTTTGTCGATCGATAAAAACCCGTACGGATCGTGCCAACACATTCTACACAATGTTTTAAACTCCGGAAATTCCATGTCAGGACCAACGTGATTTTCGTACAAATGTTTCAGGATTAAATCGTCCATGGGAAACACGATTAATAAATTGGCGTTATCTCTAACCACTTGTTTGGGAATTCTGGTGTAAGACCGACTGCAATAAAAAACATCAGCGTTAGAATGACGACCTTGAGCGAAGTAACGTTCTATGTTTTTTTGTTTGTCTAAAAGAACATCGTCAAAAACCACGAGATAACGAAACTTGGTGTCCAACTCCTCGGGAGGAATTAAATCGTTTTTAGAGTCGTGAAAACTCGCAATCTCCTGCCCTACGGTGCCCTCAATTTGGGAAAATATAGACTGTAAAGCTCGGTATTTTGCTTGACTCAGAGTTTTTCTGTACACGTATAATCTCTCGTAATCCAACCATCCCTCGTTACAGATAAAATTAGAGAGTAAGTTAGTCTTCCCGCAGTTTGCCGGTCCTATAATCAGGCATCTGATGTTTGAAGGAAGAAATGGATGATTTTTGAGTTTCTTGATTGGCACGAAGAAATCATAATTTTGAATATCCATTGTTTTTTCTTATTCAGAAATCAAACTCATAAAGCCTTTATCCGAAAACTTTTTGTTGAATGTATTAGATTCGTTGACTCCGTAATCTATGTTACAACAAAGTTTTACGGTTCTGTGAGCGTCGTTGCTGATGTATACGGAATTAATTTTACCACTAACTTCCGACAAGGACATACTTCCGCACGGAGCCAAGTTAAACCATGGTTTTTCTATAATGTTTTTGTTAAGTTTTCCTTTAGTTTTGTGTATGTTGTTGTACAGCCACGTTCTGAGACATAGTGGCTTATCTGACTCACCGTCTGCCTTTTGACAAAATGGGTAGCAGGTGGAAGCTGGGTGCGAGTAATTTGGGTAACCCAACATCGTCAGAGAAATGAGTTTCTGCTTGTCGGTTTCAATTTCTAATTTTTCGCAGATGTATCGTTTAATATTTTTCATCGCAGTTTGAGATTCAGAGGTCGACGGAGAAATCCATCCCTTACACCTGGAATCTTTGTTCAAAATGGGAGAACCTATTCCTTTTAAATCCTCAAATTCTACGGAAGGAGATTTGACATATTTTACTCCATTTTTTTAAATTCGTCACATTTTCCGTCTTAACTTCTAGAGAATTTGATTGCAACAGACTCGAAATATTTCCGTACCAGGTAGAATGAGACATTTCTTATTCCTTTTGTTTATATATAAAAAAAAGAATCGTCAAAATGCCGGTTAATAAATTTGGACAGTCTTTGAAACGAACGCAAAGAGATGTGAAAGGGGTTCCGGGTATAGGATTTATATTAGACCTGAACCATGATTACGACATGCAGAATAAGCGACTGACTAAAGTCGGAGCTGCTACAGAACCCAATGATGTCGTTATTTATTCCCAATTTACCGAATCAGAAAACGAAGTAAAAAAATTTAAAGCCACCGTAGGATTGAAGAAAGTGTGGAGACTGGTGAGCAGAGCATGTCATGGAGCTCCCGGTGCCTCTGAAGCTGGCCTAGGTTGGCCCTCCCACGCCCCAAGTCTCCTCCGTCCCCACGTCGTGTTGAATGAGAGGCCGTATAACGCGGATCGGTTAGCACAACGGCTACTTTCCCAATGCGACTTAACGCAGCTGTCTTCCTACGTGTGATGAAGTGCAGGCGCCAAGAAGAGAGGAAACGTAATTAAGGTCTTGAAGGGTTTATTTTCAATGGGGGCTGTTGACGTTATGGTGATGAGGGACTAGAGCTACTCCTAAAGTCTCCATCTAGGGTTATCTTGTGTTTCCTTGTCCACAAAAGTGATTCCGTAGGAGAATGCGCAAAATGGGTGGGCTTCCCCTTTAAAGATGCAGAGTCAATAACTGGCATACCTTGAGAGGGAATACGGAGGTTAACAACTGACTTCCGTCCATCAAGGATGTAGATATTGGTCAAAGCTCAGTATAAAACATGGCGTCTAAAGCGGCCATCTTGCTTCCATTTATTCCCCTGACAACACGTCTTGTCCGTCGGAAGTCTCGGAGAAAAAAAATATTTATAAGTGTTCGTTACTCGTTACCTCAACAGATGGAGACTGTGGAGAGGGGATTGTTGGGGTAGCGTCAGCAATACAAGAAGGAGGTTACAATGTTGGTGGGTTAACAATATAGTACGTTACAGATTGGCGAGATTGTTACAGGTTAAGGCAGCAACAAAGGGGTCGAGCCAACAGACAAAAGCTTATTAACTTATTGTAGGGGTAGAGTTAACAAAGGTTTTTACAGACTTTCTATTGTTACTTGGGGAATTAATACTAGGGTGTTTCTTATAAATAAACTTGTGCGGTATTTATCGTTCAATAAAAAAATGGATAGACGTAAAAAGGAGGGAGGGAATGGAAACTTAAGGAAAACGGTGATAAAAAAAGGTTCGAGGAGAATTCTCTCCCTCACACCCCCTCCGGATATACATTGTTTTGTTGCACGAAAGGAAATAAATAATTACCGCAGGTGCAAAGGAATTAATTCCCCAGAATGGTCCAAGTGGTTTGTAGACCATAATAAAAGGGTTACATAAGATAAAAGAGCCAAAAGGTGGTTTCAAAAAAATATATCGCTTATCGTCAAAGGATCTTAGCTCAACAAGTATTTTAAAAGAAGGTAAGTTTTATTATTTGCCCAAGAAGAGTTTAGTGTTTTAGTTTCGTTAACAAGGTTTCCAGACCTTAAAGGGGCAACAACAAAATGCTTACAGTTAAAGTATAAGAGTGTGTAGTAAGTTAAGGGAGGTATTTTAAGAGGTTAGTCATCCAAACGCAGTTGGAGGTAAACCAGAAAAAGGAAGTGTTTCCCACGAATAGAGAAAGAAGGTAAGTTATAACAACTTGTTAATATTTGTGGTATAACATTAATGTCACTAGGTTAGCGTAAAAGGGTATAGGTAATTTAGTAGTTTATGGTTAAAACGAGTTAGGAAGTTGCGGAAGGACCCTATGTATCCGAACTTCGGGTATTTGGGGGGATTAAAAGGGAGATTTCAGGGCAGGGCATCATGTTCTGGTTGGAGGTTGCGTAATCGCCTAGAGGACCTGACCTGGGGGTTTTCGAATTGGTCCTGGTCCTGAGAGTTCCCGGTGATGCCATCATTGTCCCTAATGGTATCCGGAGAAGACAGGGTAGTGGAATGAAGGGGTTGACTTCTTCTGGAGTCTGAGGGGTTAATTGCCTCTAGGTCCAGGTGAAGAGAGGAGTGCTGCGAAGAGTGGGTAGAATTTCCCAGAAACGGTGATACGGGGCGTCCCTTGGGTGAATATTGTTCGGCACTGGAGTCACTGGTGGAGAGGGTGGTCATTGAACTGGAATGTAGGGTCACACTATCGACAGCTCTTTGCCCGTAGGGTATTACGGTGAGAAGAGACATGAGGTGTTTAATAGGTGAAAAATAGTCCCAAGCATTAGTTTCCGCTACAAATCTAATATTGGAGTGGACGTCGAGTTCCTCCGTAATGGGGTCGAAGGTCTTAGAGGCCCGTCGCAATTCGTCATAGCCAATATATACTCGGGGTGCGCCCATTGGTGCGAACTTAGTCTTCTTCTTTATGGGCGGGAGGAACACATAGCAGAGGCACCCAAAACGCCGCACAAAGTTGCAGTCTGGTATCTTCCCAGTCCATGTTGTTGAGGCGATAATTCTCCTTCAAGGGCTGTAGTGCTAGCCATGTTGTGTAATACAGAGGCATGTAAGAAGGCTGGCCCCCAAAACGACTACGGTAGACCGGCATCTTCTATGAGTGACCGAGCGAGCGTCTTCAATGACCTGTTCGATCTCTCGTTGACAGCATTCTTTTGTGGTACGTACGGAACAGTGCATATCAGTTGCGTTCCATTGGCCTTGAGGAACTCTCGCAGGCGGTACGTACGATACATAAGGGCCCCATCGTGTACGAGGCGTGTTAGGGGAAGTCCAGTTTCAGTCTGTAGTCTAATTATCTCTTCAATGAGGGTTTTCACGACTAGGTGTTTCCCTGCCAGTATATGGGTGAAATATCGCCTAGTTCCTCTATCCACAAGGTTAAACAGGACGGACCCACTGTAAAAGGTAGGGATGTCGCTAACGAAGCACTCATCAACGCTCCAAAGGAACATTTTTGAGACGTGCTCCGGCCGCGAGAGAGGAGGGTGGCTTCCTCTCGTCATCTTGGTTTTCATGCAGGTGTCACAGGAAGGGAGCTGGCGCCCACCGAGGGGTGGAGCGGTAAGAGTACCGTATTAATCATACGTTGGATGCGAGGGAAAGAAATGTGTCCTATTCGCCTATGGAGCATATTGACGTCTAATGCAGTGAAGGCGGCATTGTCCAGTGAGGGTGGGAGTGCTAATTGGGAATCGGACGTTGGATCTGGAAGAGAATACTCCATAGGATCGGGAACAGAGTGAGGTAAATCGCAGTATTCGTCGCCCCCCTCCAAGTGTGGAAGGGGTGTAACGGGCGAAAACTGACAAGGGGGGCTAAACGTAGCGCCCCTGGAAGGTGGAGGCTGACCAGAATAGGTGGGAGGAACAGGGGAAAGAGGGGGTGAAGGATCGGCTACAGGGTCTAAGGGAGTACCATCCAATACAGGGTTATGTTGGAAATGACCATGGTCGTGACGTCGAAAATTCGGTCGTTTTTTACGTTGCGGTTTAGTCGGCACCTCAACTACATTGTGTAAAATTACGGGTGCACGTAGGCGTCTACCCCGATGATCGTATCCATGTACTGTTAAGTCTCCGACTAATACGCCGGTTGTAAACACATTGCCGGAGGCGAGGCCTATTTGCACCCTTGGACATTTTGCCCTATCAATTCTCTTGTAACACTTTCTAAGGAGGTACAACGAAGAACCAGTGTCAAAAAGAAAAGGAGTAATTTTGTCACTTACCCCAGTTTCGGGTGTTTCATGCTCAATATTTACACCTAGCGTTACCGAATTGGCGGCGTACGAGGCCGAGTTAGTGCAGCCGCTGGTGACTGCTGTAGTCAAGGACAAGGCTCGATGCTGCTCACATAGGAATGCAACGCTTTGCGTGTTTGTCGGCTGAGGAGGTTGAGTATTCTGTTGTTGGGTACGGCTCGGTACAGAGTTAGTATTGGTGCGTCTGCTGTTCCCCGCTCCCCGTCGACTGTCAAATGTTCGAGATGAAAAGTTGTTGTTCAAGGGTCGTTGTGAACTAGTGGCATTGTAGCCACACGTTCCAGCTGTATGCCCAAATCCGTAACAGCGGAGGCATCTCGCGCCAGGTGGGAATTGGCTGGGATCAATGACGTCACAGTCTCTAAAGTTGTGTAGGTTGGATTTGCAATAGACACAG
Source organism: Lithobius niger (assembly GCA_023313725.1). Taxonomy (NCBI): domain Eukaryota; kingdom Metazoa; phylum Arthropoda; class Chilopoda; order Lithobiomorpha; family Lithobiidae; genus Lithobius; species Lithobius niger. The sequence continues at coordinate 70,039 of JAHWFP010025215.1, forward strand.
AAGGGTGTTGAGTTTGGTTGTTGATTGCGTAGTTGATTTCGAGGGTGCTGCTGGGTACGAGAGGTAATTCGGGGCCGTTGCCCTTGAACACTGAGTGTGACATAAGAGTTGCTTACACCGTCGTAGGGATGATAGTGCCGGGAAGTTTCGTTAAAGTTCCCCGATCAATCTGTAAATTGTCCGGAGAAGAAGGGTCGATTGTGATTTACCGAGAAAACACTGTGTACGGGTAAGTTTGTGCGTGGTAAAGTATCACTTTGAGAATATCGCAGGCAGTCTATCAACTCACGTTGGGCAAGTTGAAAGATCAAGGGTTGGCCACCGCGAAGAAGCGCTTCTCGGGCCATCCGCAAAGTAGGGTGCACTACACCTCTCAGCAACCATCTGCACGTTTGCGCTTCAGGTAGCTGGTAACCAGTGGAGAGCACTTCTTGATGCAGATTTCTTGCACGTCGTACGTATGTGGAAATGTCTTCTTCCGGTTTCATTTGAATATTAGTTAAGTCACCTAATGTTTGTAGCTGGTGGTCTTGTCCTGTTCGCGCATAGTCGGCAGCTAGGCGGCCCCAAATCGTCTTCGCATATTGCGTCGTTTGGAATTGGATAAAAAGGTCGGGGGTCATGGTTCTCATCATCATAATGATGCAGGCGTTGTTCAATAAATTCCATGCCTCTACTTCAGCAGGAGTGGCCTGTTGGGGATCGGGTGGATTTTGTGTTAACACTGTCGCTTCCCAGGTTTTCTCCCTGGCTTGGCAGAGGAATTGGGCTTTCCACGTTGGATAATTTCTGCACCTAAAAGGGTCTCAATCCCTTTATAGTAATTGCGGGACTTAGTGAGATTACGGTAGGTAAGTTCGGGTGGCTGTCTGGTTAGTTCCCATTGTCCACTCATCTTGGTTTCACTGGCAGAAGGTAGGTGAGATATGGAATCTTCGGGCTTTAAGGGAAGTAATTACGTTCCTGATGAAAAGGATGTGCGCGAGGCACTGTCACAGGTAAAGTCGTCGGTTGTTCGGGTTGGTGTTGTCGGTACGAGAATCAGTCTTGGTGTTGTCTTCAATCTTTTTCATTGGTTACTATCGTTTGTGGAGCTTCTTATCTTCAGCCCCTTGTGTTGTCATCTCATGGTACTGTGCTTCCGTGGTTCGCATGCTACCTTGCTACCGTGCTCCCTTGCTACCCTGCTACCATTGTGTGGGGACTGGTGAGCAGAGCGTGTCATGGAGATCCCGGTGCCTCTGAAGCTGGCCTGGGTTGGCCCTGCCACGCCCCAAGTCTCCTCCGTCCCCACGTCGTGTTGAATGAGAGGCCGTATAACGCGGATGGGTTAGCACGACGGCTACTTTCCCAATGCGACTTAACGCAGTAGTCTTCCTACGTGTGATGTAGTGCAGGCGCCAAGAAGAGAGGAAACGTAATTAAGGTCTTGAAGGGTTTATTTTCAATGGGGGCTGTTGACGTTATGGTGATGAGGGACTAGCGCTACTCCCAAAGTCTCCATCTAGGGTTATCTTGTGTTTCCTTGTCCACAAAAGTGATTCCGTAGGGGAATGCGCAAAATGGGTGGGCTGCCCCTTTAAAGATGCAGAGTCAATAACTGGCATACCTTGAGAGGGAATACGGAGGTTAACAACTGACTTCCGTCCATCAAGGATGTAGATATTGGTCAAAGCTTCGTATAAAACATGGCGTCTAAAGCGGCCATCTTGCTTCCATTTATTCCCCTGACAACACGTCTTGTCCGTCGGAAGTCTCGGTGAAAAAAAAATATATATATTTATAAATGTTTGTTAATCGTTACCTCAACAGATGGAGACTGTGGAGAGGGGATTGTTGGGGTAGCGTCAACAATACAAGAAGGAGGTTACAATGTTGGTGGGTGAACAATATAGTACGTTACAGATTGGCGAGATTGTTACAGGTTAAGGCAGCAACAAAGGGATCAAGCTAACAGACCAAAGCTTATTAACTTATTGTAGGGGTAGAGTTAACAAAGGTTTTTTACAGACTTTCTATTGTTACTCGGGGAATTAATACTAGGGTGTTTCTTATAAATAAACTTGTGCGGTATTTATCGTGCAATAAAAAATGGATATACGTAAAAAGGAGGGAGGGAATGGAAACTTAAGGAAAACGGTGATAAAAGAGGTTCGAGGTGAATTCTCTCCCTCAGAAAGATGCGGATGGACATTTTAACGCTGAAAAGAAACTTATTAAAGATCTCGAAACTCCCTCACAATCTAAGGATGCGGCGACTAAGGATTACGCCGTTTCAAAAACTGTATCGGACATGCGAATGAATCTCTTAACTAATCTCGCTGCTGGTGTAGATCCCGAAGATGCGGTGACTTATTCTCAGTTGACAGATGTAAAAAATTTAAAAACTACGTTGGAGGAAAGTGCCGATGGTCAACTCGATGCAAAAAATAGACGAATCAAAGATCTGGCATCTCCCAAACGATCTAAAGATGCGGCAAATAAAGAATACGTCGACGCGAAGTTTGTCGTTATGAACGAAATGCAAACCAAACTCGGTTACGCTTTGAAGGATGGTCCCAATGGAATGCTCGATGCAAAAAATAAGCGTATCAAGGACCTCGCATCCCCAGAACAATCTAAGGATGCCGTGAATAAAGAATACGTCGATGCGATCTTCTCGGTATAAACAAATTAGAAACCAAACTTGACAATGCCTTGATTATGGACTCTCGCGAAATATTCGACGCAAAATATAAACGAATCAGTAACCTCATGAACCCCAAAATACCTTTGGAAGCTGTTACTAGAGAATTTTTTTGAGAATATTAGAGATAGGTACCGCATAGACACACTTCACTCGGCGTTGAACGAGGGTGAGGGTGAGCGTTATGTACTCGATGCACAACAGAGACGAATCAAGAATCTCGCATCTCCCACACAATCTAAAGATGCGGCGAATAAAGAATACGTCGACGTGAAGTTTCTCGATATAAACGAATTAGAAACAGACAAACTTAAAACAGCATTGAACGAGGACGATGATGCGGTACTAGATGCAAAAAAATTGACGAATCAAATCAACGCTTCCGCCAACAGCAGAAAACGATCTGGCTACTAAGGGTTACGTTGATAGTCGAATGGTTTCTTTAAACGTATAAAAAAAACTCCCACCAGACGGGGAGGAAGCCAGGAATCATTTTGAAAATGTCAGTTTTGTGATGGAAAGATATATAAATCCACGTATCGACTGTATAGTTACTTTTCGCGGAACTAGTCCTTATCCTAAAGGTAACTTTTTCACGTGTATCAGTAACTATCCTCACCAATACTTCTTATCAACATCCGGTTGGTATATTCTGGGAATGAGTATAACAAGAAGCAGAGACCAAATACCTATTTTAAACCCTCTAGATATAAAGATACAGTGTTTAATAATATTAATTTAATAAGTTTTTGGATTTGCCGAAAAGTGAACCCAAAGACGAAGGATTTCAAGTTTATCTCAATCTTGAGAGACTTCTCCAACCATCAACTCTATGTATAACGGAAATACCGATAATCGTGAATGAAGGTCACGTGATTTATATAATGGCTGATACGACAAAGATAAAGATTACCAGATAGATATATACCTAACCAAGACTCGTTGTATAGTATGGTCAAAGCAGAAACCATATGCCAATCCAAATGAAGAACAATGGGGATAACCGAGTTAAAGAGCTAACCGTCTTAAAATATCTTCGTAATCATATCCTTTGCACGAGAAACTTAGAAAAAATAAACAGAAATGACTGCACAATGTTTGATTAAAATTTTGCACCCTGTCGTAATTGTATTTAACGGGACCCAAATAGTCCGAAATGGATGTTGGTGGTTCGAGGTGGCCGAAACTGTCGAAATAACAGGGTATGTCAGTAACTGTCGAGTAAGCCACCCAATGACTTCTGTTTCCATCGTGAAAATTTTAGAGATTAATGATGCCGCATTCACCACGAGGTTTAGGTTTTAACGGCAGACGATCCTTTATAAAAGTACCTCTGTATTTAGGAATTTTCAAAACTTTGACTAATCTGTTTAAATCGAAATTCGTTAACAGTTTAGTAAAATCGATAAGACCTTCACTGGCCTTAGAAAGAGCCCTCTGCTATGATTCGCTTTTCTTTTCTTTTTATGTTTCAATCCCAAACCCTCCATCTTCTTGTTATGTCTCACCATTTCTTTCATTACCTTAGCATCATTCTGGCTCTTTTTAACTGCAGCAGCAATACCAGCGGCACCTCCGGCTAGACCACCTACACCGGCTAAGATGGGTCCCAGCAATGCCAACAATGGTAAAAACCCACCTCGTTTCGCGATTTTTTTTTTTTCACTACGCTCCGTTTTTTTTTCTGATTTTACTTGTTTTCGGTTTTTGTTTCGCCATCACTCTTTTTTTAATAAATCACTTCGACTTTGCCTTTATCCAATTTCAAACTCATATTTTTATCACCGATCAACAGCGCGTGGCACGTCGTGTTAGCTGGAACCGCGGCGTTAAATTTCAACTTTACTTACACGTCGACTTTGCCGGACTGAAGTCTCTCCGATTGCTTGGAACAGTCCAAAACTACTAGAGGATACGTCTTTTTAAACTGCACCGAATCGATACACAAGTCCCCGACATCATACAAAGCGTGTCTAAACTCTTGAGCCATTCTATACAGGATCGAGTATTCTCCAGTAGTGCAATTTACGTTCAAGCCCAAGAACAGGTAACGTTCTGAATTTAAAGTTACGTGAGGGTCTTGAAGACTGCAGTGATCGAATACGGCTGGCTTTTCAGTTTGCGCATCTTTTCTATCAGTCTTAAGAGCTAGAATAACCCACTTCGGTTTTTCGACGGCCGAAGTAGTAAGCACGCGCTATGTGAAACTAGTGCACTGAGGAAGCTCGCAACTATCGTAATGCCAGTGCCTAAAACCCAAGTCCACGTTCATCCCACCTTCTATATAGCTAAAAAGCCTGAGTTTTTCCTCGTCGGATGTAGTCACGTGCGGTACGTGCCACGAAACGGTACTCAATTCGACTTTCACTGTTGCAGATGCCCTGAATACAGCGTCGTCATTGCTCGCCCTAGACAACGTTAGGACATGCTTGGCACCATACAGCACCTTGTCATAATTTTCGAAAAATCCCATGCAGTGTATTAAAGGAATAGCGAACGAGACGCTTCCTTTAGGAGTCGTCTCCTTCACGATGATGGAATGCCGTAATTTGAATCCGATGTTATCGTTCAAACTGGCCACGTAAGATTCTGCCGCATCTAACGCCCAGTAGTTCCCCAGCAACGACACTTGATCGGTCGAACCGTACGTAAGGAGACCTTTCATGAGAGTCCCATAACCGGGGTAACTTAACTCATCCACTAACATATCCCCCAAGTGAAATTTAATGCTGGAAAACAGGTACATGGAACCATTATTGATGAGAGACACTACGACCGCATCTGCAAAACTAGAACCGTCGGCATTCAGTAACCTGCCTATAATCAGAAGATAACTATTCGCGACGTGTAGGAACAAATCCTGGTTTTTGATTACGATTCTAATTTCCGAATTGACGTTGTTTAGATTGGTTCCTACTATCGGATTATATTCGTGAAATGCGTAGCTCTCCACGGAAGAATCTCGTTTATATCGAGGTAATGTTCCATTAAACTCATCTTCTCGCTCTCGTTATAAATTTGATGAATGCTGCGTTTTTTGCCCTTAATTGATTATTATCTACGACGAATCCTTTTCCAATTATTCTTTTTTTTCTTTCAAATACTAACATTCTTTTTTTAATATGTACAAAATTATTTTTTAGACCTCAGATGAAGTCTGACGGTAAGGGTTTCCCCGTTTAAATTTATAATTTCATTATCTTGAGAAGTTAACCAAATACGAAGATTACGAATCTTGTCGGTAGTTATGGGAAGGTAGATTAAATTTTGAGGGGAAATTGTATTGAGCCCCATTATGTCCATGGATTTTTGACCTTGCTGAGTTTTAGTATAAGTTCCCTGAAGGAACCCTAGAACAGTTCCTAAATTATTATCTCCCAGAAACAAAACGCCGTAGAGCGGATTATTTATAACCAAATTTGTTTTTAAAGTATTGTGTTTTGGTTCTAAAACGATAGCATTTTTTTTCGTGACCACTGTATAAAATTATTCAAGTCCGAAATTTCGTAAGCACCGGGAACGACTCGCACCTCGATCCAATTCGCTCCACCATCGATGGTGGCCAAAAATTCGTTATTGTCAGCTTGCACGTTGAAAATACTTTAGTACGTATCCAAGGAGACGAGGGCCATTTCATACTTTTTTTTAGGGTCTAGGTATATGGGCGTTTTTAAATTGCAGCTCAGTTTGCCACCTATTCCCGTTAAAATTATTGAACTGGAATCCATGCCTTTTCTTTTTTTGTTATTTATTTTTAATAATGAAAAAAGGTACTGAAAGACACTTTCCCACCATCCTCCAGCTCGATGAAAATAAAGAAAATTACCGAGAGGCACTTTCCCATCATCCTCCAGGTCGATGAAAACGAAAAAAGTGTAGCAAATGGCACTTTCCTACCATCCTTCAGATCGATGAAAAACCGGACCCCCACTTTTCGTTACCCACCGGAAGTGACACCCCCATTTTGATCTTGTGACTGGGGATATGTATGTTTGTGACCTAAAAAAGGTAGAAAAAGGCATCCTCTCCAAAATAACAAAAAAAAAACGAAAATAGGTAACAAAAGCTACCTTCCTCCAGATTGACAAAACAGCGGAAGTGACGACCCCAATTTTCGTCATGTGATCTGAAGTGCATCATTACCCCACACTGATCACATGACCGAAAGTGACATCATAGGAGGAAGCAAAAAGTACTTTCCCACCCTTCTTCAGATCGACGAAAGCCGGAAAACAGATAGTAAAAAGCACTTTTCCACCTTTCTCTAGAGTGACAAAAAAAATGGAAGAGACACCCTCACTTTTCATCATGTGATCTGAAGTGCATCATTACCCCCACTTTTATCACGTGACCAGAAGTGACATCATAGGAGGAAGCAAAAAGTACTTTCCCACCATCCTCCAGATCTACAAAAGCCGGAAAACAAATAGTAAAATGCACTTTTCCACCGTCCTCCAGATTGACGAAAAATGGAACTCCTTTTTTCAACATATGATCGGAAGTGCATCATTACCTCCACTTTTATCACGTGACCGGAAGTGGGGGTATATATGTGTAACCGAATATCGTATTTTATCACTACTATAGCGACCACACGTCGTCTATAATTTTTGACTAATATAAAAGATTTCGTGCTGAGTAGAGACACCAGCTAATAGCACACTATTGATCGAATGTCTATTTTTCACAAATGAAATATTTTTGGCACCCTTTTCTGTTATCAATATATTTTGTTTAAATAGGCCTGATTTAGCATTAACCTTTTCGTAGCTTTGCGTAATTTCATTTAAATTTAAGGCTAAATAGGTAGTTTGAATTTGAAATATCCAAAATGCAACTCCAACAATCGTCCCATCAGCGTGCTGCACGTGCATCATTCTTGAATGACGGCTGTTAGCATTGCCAGCCGGAATCGCACCTACAACACTACTGGACCACACGCCTCCTACATGGCGCAATAATTGTAGACCTCCGCACAGCAGGTTCAGGTTCAGGTTAATTTTATTTGAGTTCTAAGGCCCTTGAAGCCATACACTCACCCTACTGCCTTAACCTAACTTACGCTATACATTCATGACAGGTTTGAACATATCACACCGGGCCTTCCATACTGTGCAGCTGTACCGTGCTAGAAATCCTTGTAAATCATATCGCTCCAAAAACGATCTCCACTGTGCACACAGTCCAACAGCCCAACAGTTATAGCAGGATTCCACACCAGAGGACCGACACAAAACCTACTCCATCCTAACCCCACTGTGCACAAGTAGCCGTACACAGCTACACAACGCAATACTCCTGTGCTAGCCCTGAACACTATGGAATGCCAGGAGAGGGGGGGAACAACAGGTGAGTCAACAGAAAACCGCCGCCAACTACTCAAAACGACCTGTTGCCTTGCAGAATCCCAATGTTCTAAAATACCCCACCCTTCCATTCTGCGCATGATAGGGTCGTCCCCGTCATGAAAGACAAAACGTCGCTGCGCTTGCCAAAGCGGACAATCAAATAGAAAATGAGCCACCGTTTCATCTGATAGGCCACATCTACACTGAGGAGTCCGTGCCCAACCCAGGCGAAAAAGGTGCACCCGAAGCTGGACATGGCCAGTACGAAGTCTCGAAAGAAGACCAGCCTCGCCAGGCGTTAAACTATCAAGGGCCTCAGGCCGTGAAACAGAGGGGCGAATCCCAAACAGAGCACGGCCAGTCGGTCCAGCAGCCCACTGACCCTGCCAGACCCTAGACGAAAGTCTAGAGTAGGCTGGCCGAAGGTCTCCTGGGCCAACTACAAAAGAGACTGCCGGGGTTGTCAGACGACTGCCCTTCCCAGCCAGTTCATCCGCTAACTCGTTTCCAAACTCCCCACTGTGAGCACGAGTCTACACAATCGAAATAGCAACTCCCATCTGGCTAGCCAAGAATAACTTCCACCCCACCTCGAGGGCTAGCGGATGGGAAACGTTCAAGGAGGTAAAGCACCGTTGGAGGAATCCCACACCCGCCAGAGAATCAGTGACAACCCGAAAACTCGATGCACGCAACACTAAACAGCACAGCACAGCAGGATTCCGAAAAAAAAATCAACTTCGAAAAATTCATTTCAACAATGGTCCAAAGGGGTTTTTCGCTTTTTTCGAGGGAAAAATTTTTACCAAGAATTACGAAAATACGCTTACGCGAAATCCGGATTAATTTCCTGTCTTTTGACACCTTTCTCATATTTTTAGCGTTCCTACTTCAAGAGGAGAAGAGGTACATACCGACCGTAAGTTTTTATGATTAGGACTAGCGAAGTTGCTCGCTTCGCTCGCTCACTCCATGCGTCTCGCTGCGCTCGAGAAGATTTCTTGTTGCAACTCATATGGTGCTAACAGACACTCTTAGCAAAAATTATCAAACAAATATTCAAGGAAGTGATCCGAATAATGTGGGTGTTTTTCTTAGTACACAGTTCATAAAACAAATGATAAACAAAACTAAAAATGGTCAAATAAGTTCTATGTAGCAGTAGTGATTCAGGTGTTTTTTTT
>JAHWFP010025216.1:0-10500 GCA_023313725.1 Lithobius niger
CATGTTATTATAACACATCATGGCACCAGGAGAGAGTGCCACCTACAAGAAAAGCGGCAGTGTGGAGAAGTAATGCTGGCTAACTAGGTCAGAGAAGTGTCATTCAAGAAAGAAGTTACTTCCTTTTAACGTGCGAAAATTAATTAACCAGCATATGTGTCTTTTAACGTGAATTTACTGCGGGAAGATAAATGTAAACTATGATTAATCATTTCATTTTGTAAAGAAAAAGTGCGCTTAGTACCAGTTTTTTTTATTTGTCATACGTTCTCATTTGTAGCATGGGTTACCAGAAAGCTGTTAAAAGTGTGTCAATATGGAACTAATGGTAAGGGAAAAAAATAAGAAATTCTTCGTACTACGACAGGTCAGATTTTCTTTTTCTATTCACCATGTTTACCATTGTCTTTAAACTTCTGCAGTCAGTTCCCGTTTTAACAATCTTACACTACGAGCTAAAGTTTCACGGCTAAACGTGAGAGCAAAGATTAGTAAACAATTGATTGTGTCGAGCAAGTAATCGCTGTACATTGCATGCCAAGGGCCACTTCAGTTCCTGAGTGCTCGTTACCCTGGAGGATTTTAAACTCTCTAGATACGCCCAGCTCAAACACCCACCTGCGCATGCGCAGGTCCAGCGCGCGCAGGCCCTCCATAAATAGTGCTACGGCGTCAGCCAGCCATCTATTTTTCCTCACATTGCAAGCGAATGACGGCTGCGAGAAGTGATTGTGAAAGCAGCAGCGGAGACAGCAGCATGGATGGCACTGATTGTAGGGCGAACGGTGCAGTAAACGGTAACGAACGATGCCACGTACGGTGGACACATCTTCTTAAACATGAGAGTCATTTGTTGATAGAAGACCACAACGAACGAACGAGCGAACGAACCGATGAATTCTTTGTGTAGCGTGGTTCTGTGAACGAGAACGACGAACGGGAATGGGAACGACGAACAGAAGACCTCTTCATGTAGTAGCGGGTCTTGCGAACGGGAACGATGAACGGGAATGACGAACGGGAACGACGAATGGAAGACCTATTCATGTAATGGCGGGTCGTGCGAACGGGAACGACGAATGATGAACGGGAACGCACGGGAGTCTTCCTTGTGTAGCAGGTGAACGCCGAACGACGAACGGTGAATGCGCTTCACTTGCTTGGACCTCTTCACTGGACTGAGAACGACGAACGGGAACGACGAACCGAAGACCTCTTCATGTAGTGGCAGGTCTTGCGAACGGGAACGACGAACGGGAATGACGAATGACGAACGGGAACGACGAACGGAAGCCCTCTTCATGTAATGGCGGGTCGTGCAAACGGGAACGACGAACGGGAACGACGAATGGGAAAACACGGGAGTCTTCCTTGTGTAGCAGGTGAACGACGAACGGTGAATGCTTCACTTGCTTGGACCTCTTCACTGGACTGAGAACGACGAACGGACGGGAACGACGAATGACGAACGGCGAACGGAAGGCCTATTCATGTAGTGGCGGGTGGACTGCGAACGGGAATGGCGAACGGGAGCGACGGCAGTGATGTTGACGCGGTGGCCGCTGGGGCTTGCGTATTTTTTGACAGACGTGAGCAAGAAGAAGCACGGTGCGATGAGCTGCAAAGACCGCAGGGCGGCGACGGGAGCGGCGGGCGGTGCGATGAGCTTCAAAGACCGACGAACGATGTGATGGACTTCAAAGATCGGCGAACGACAACCAAGATGGGTAACGGAGCGAAGCAACCGTGACGGTTGTGTGGAGGAAAAGAAATGGCTGGCTGACGCCGTAGCACTATTCATGGAGGGCCTGCGCGCGCGGGACCCGCGCATGCACAGGTGGGTGTCTGAGCTGGGCGTATCTAGAGAGTTTAACATCCTCCAGGGTAACGAGCACTCAGGAACTGAATGCAATTAAATTGACAGGTCGTGGATATTTTCTAACCGGCAATTAGAAATGTACTTTTAAGAGTCGGGCTTGGTAAGTTGGCTCCTAGATTTCATCAACAACCAAGTATTCGGCTTGCTCATAGGTAGTGGGAGAGAGAGAGGAAGGGGAAGAAAACTTACCTGTCAAACCAAGCACTGGACACATACCGCAAAACAAAACAAAAAAAATCACATGAAGCCGGGTACGACTGTTAATAGCCAATAAAGGCAATGGGGAAAAAAATTCCTGGCTTGATATGTCAGTTTCTACCCACCAGTCCGATATGAAAGCTTGTATTTAGGCTTCCATCTTCCCTACCCCCAAGTAGACACCACGACAACATTGTTCAGGTTCATAGCCTGACACCTTTTACGTGCAAGATAACAAAACGTATTTACCCATTTTTTCAGTTTCAGTAACTACGCATGCCGTCGTCAGCAACTTTGTTTCTCCATCCAAATAATTCGGAAGCTGCTCACGGATATTGACTTTGTAGAGCAGGGCTGATTGGCAGAAGGTACCATCAATCAAAACTTGAAATGGCTGCCGAAAGGAGAAATTATTGCGATAAAAGCTGAGGTAGCGTTGAACTTTCTTGTAACGTTTGATCTTCATCTTGGCTTTCTACACTGTAACGTAAAGTAACACATAAATTGCTGTAATTATACTGTACTTGAATAATGTAAACAAAGCACAATTGAGAAAATTAATAACTAAAAATATTTAAACTTTGATAAGGCCTAAAAAAAGTTTCGTTGCTGTAACATGGAAATTAAAACTGGTTGGTAGATAGAAGCATTTTTTTCAAATAACACCACGTTTGCTGCTTAAAGACGGGAAAGCCAAAGGCTCACAAGAAATAACTAAATACAGATGCAAATCTATTTACGTTGTCTTTTGGACTTTATATGTCAGACTGCCTGAGCGGGGAATGCATTAAAAGGAAACGTCCATAGGCAGCATTTACCACGTGCATATATGCATAAAAACAAACACTTTCCAATCATTCCTCGCTCAGGCAGTCTGACATATAAGTCCAAAAGGCAACGTAAATAGGTTTGCATCTGTATTTAGTTATAGCCGTTTGCTGCCATTACAACAGCTAAAACGGATAGAATTTGACTGCTGATTAGAAAGAGATTATTCACTAACTAGCAACTAACGACAGCATCACAAAATAGACCGGAAAGTTTAAGGTTAGGCGAAAAAAGCAAGGTCGTTCGGGTTGCGGCAACCAAACTTTATTTTTTTTTAATTTTATTATGGTAAAGAATTACACAGCCAACACCATACCTTAATGAATGTAAATTTTAATATCATGTACACATCACAAATTTAAATTGGCTCACCAACGTATGTAATGCACTCACCCAAACCTTCACCAATGTCGGTCGCCAGGCGAGGAAAATTCAGCAATTGGCAACTTGATTTTTAGCCCTATAGGCCATAACACCGACTGATTAACAAACCCTGATCCAGAAATTGTCATATCTCGGGAACCGTACTAGCTAGAAACAAGGGGTTTGGTCGTTGTGTGCAGAATTTCAATAGCTACCCAACCAATTTAAAAATGTCATATCGCTTGCTTTGAAAATCCTAATCCATGTTTACGTCTGTTACGCTTAGATTTCAAAACAAAGGAGATATCCTTGCAAATTTTCGACAGTCTGGATTTCTGGGATTGGAGGGGCTTAGAACGACTGTCTTCTTCAGGCTACTACATCACCGCTCACTCCGTCGTGATCGTTCGTCTGCTTTCAGAATCCCTGGCCATACAACACCACATCCGAGAGAAGGCTGTGCCGATGAATATCCAGGGACCTTCAAACTCTAGCATCCAGTATCTGCTGAGAAGCGAGTTTAATAAGTTGCTGCGGGATAAGTGGTGTACTGGCCTGCAAGTTATGGAGGGTATGGCCCCGCGTCATATTCAAAAAGCAGACGAACGATCACGACGGAGTGAGTAGTAATGTAGCAACCTGAAGAAGACAGTCGTTCTGAGCCTCTCCAACCCCAGAAATCCAGACTGTCGAAAATTTGCAAAAATTTTGGAAAGGTGAATATCCTTTCTTTCGAAATCTAAGTGTAACAGACGTAAACATGCTACCCAGCCAAGTATTTAATATTGTTACTAGCCTCTTTACCTGATTGGAGAGTTAGATTATTGAAACAATGTTCTAACATTTTGTAGCAACACCTGCTAAAATTATTTTACATGGCGAATAAGTAATAGAGAATGGCGAGTTAATTTTAATATCTTCTGGCCAAATGGTGAGCGCCACACAATGCACACTCGTGAAGGTTGCTCACCCCGTGACAAAAGTTGCAGGAATTTTTGGTGCAATTTCAGCTTTCAAGTTCTTGTGCAAGTCACCTTCTCCAATCAGAAAGGATTACACTAACTTGAAAGATGAGTTGGTTAGCTGTTAAAATTTTGAATGCAAAACTGCAAATCGTTTCAAGCTACGCAGTTCCCGAGATATTCATAAGTTGAACTTCGGAATTTCAATAGGCATAAAGCAAACATTTTGACCATTCTCCTTTGAGTGACAGAAATAAATAAATGCAAACAAATGACGCTCAAACTCAAAATGTCAATACTCATCAGCATCGCAAATTTTCGATAGGCATTAACCAAAAAATCAGGCAGCATTGCTTGTTGCCAGGCAAAGATAGGAGGACTGAAAATATTTTTTTTTTCGGAAAATGCCTATCGAAAATTTGCGATACTGATGAGTATTGATATTTTGAGTTTGAGCGTCGTTTGTTTGCATTTATATATTTCTATCACTCATAGTAGAATGGTCAAAATCTGTGCTGTAGCACTAAATCAATTAATTGGCCTGTATAGTAGTTAGTTTTCACATTCCGTCCTTTAAATTTTTTAAATCGTTGCATTCTGAGGTGGAAAAAGATGTCATAGGGACCTTCACCACCTTCGTGGAAGGAATTCCTGCATACAGGCGTAGTTGGACAACTATTACAGCTTAAAATTAAAGCCAACGACTATCAACAGTGCTTCAGTGTTGTGCTGCTTCTGCTTAATTGTCCTATTCTGGTTAGCACGGGGGTTGGCGACCTGTCTGCTTGCTTAAGCTACATGCACTTCAGGCAGACATCCGTATTAGCAGGGCCGGATTATGGGAGTGCTTTGGGTGCTCCCGCACGGAGCCACAGGCTGAAAAGGGCCTCGAGGGTGCCTCACGGTCACGCGAAAAGTAAAATAAGGTACTATTTAAATAAATTTTACAAAAAAAAATCATAGTTCAAAAAAAGAAATTTTTTTTTGCAGGACTGGCTGGGGGGGTAGGGTCACAATAAATCTTAAGCACCAGCCCTCTATGAGGTTTAATCTGCACCTGCGTATTAGCACCCTATTTCGTCTTAATCCCATCGTATCCAAAGCAGAGATAACTAACCTCTTCTCTATGTGTGGTGTAGGAAGTGCTACCTAGTGCTAAGTGCCACCTAGTCCCTGTTAAGCCCCCTTTTACTGTTCTCCCTACTTAGCTCAGAAGACAGGCATGCACGAGGCACCTTGCCAATCTTGGTTAGTGTCTGGTTAAGCATTTCAGTTTTTTTTCTGTGTTTCTTTACTTATGTTTGCAGATGCTATCCATGCACTTACAACGTCTAAGCCTTCGGCCTAAGCGCACTATTGTTCAATCCTTGTTGGTTGCTTTGCAGCATTATACAATGTTATCCTGTCTGTCATGTAGTCTCGAGAACAGTCTCATTTTAATCTTCTGTACAGCCGTCCGTCCGTCGCTTTTTTCAACTTTGCAACAGTTGCAGATATAGGTGTAGAAATCCACTTGCCACTAGCCAGTAGGCGATTAAATTAGGCAGGTTGGCGATTAAAATATTTGTCCAGTAGCCAATTCGGCCGGTGGATTGGTGGATGATAAATAGGGGTGTAACAAACTGTTGTGTTTTCATGTCTTGTTGGTAAATTTTATAAGGGTTTTTCGTCAGCATCCAAAGGACTTAATCCCAAGCTATAGCACTTCGTTTCACAAGTTAAGATAAATGTTACAGCTAGAGGATTTCATTATTTTCAAACAAGTTCTCTAGACATGTGCTCCTAAAGGCCAATGAAAATACCACAATTTATAAGAAACTTTTGCTTTGACAACATCATAGTTCACAGCTTGTAGATTAAATGAGTTTTTTTTTTTAATTGGTTATTGGCTATACCAATGTCTAGAAACAGAAATTTTAAATTTGGCAACAAAAGTTTTTCACTTAGCAACTAAAAATTGTTGCCCTACCGGCCAATGGTGAGTTTAAAAAAATTTGAATCTGCACTTATAGTACCAGATAGAGACAACCACGGTTTACAACGTTAGATTAAGTGTCAAA
Organism: Lithobius niger; assembly: GCA_023313725.1. Taxonomy (NCBI): domain Eukaryota; kingdom Metazoa; phylum Arthropoda; class Chilopoda; order Lithobiomorpha; family Lithobiidae; genus Lithobius; species Lithobius niger. Next base: position 6,291 of record JAHWFP010025216.1, read on the forward strand.
AGTTAAAATAACATGGCAAATTAAAACATCGTTACTTCCTTATAGCTAATATACTTCTTCGACGTAACTAAATTAGGCTAAATAATAACATTTGATCGTCGAATTGAAATCCTGATAACACGCAGCCGTAAAAAGAAAAACATTTTAGCATTGTTTAAAATAGTCTCGTCGCATTGCTGCATGAATGAATACGCTTAGCGTCGAATCTGATTTTACATTAGGCTTAGCTGCTAACTTACGAAATTAAAACTGCAGTTAAAATAATTAGGCCTAAAATCATGTTACCACGGCAAAGTCAAGTTGCTACGAGTCGCTGCTGGCTTCATCAACAGCGTCTCTCCCGTCACTACCCTACTACCACTGATCTAAATAGGCTACATAGCGCATTACGTTGTAACACTGTAACTGTGTGTCCGGAGGCGCACCGTGTAGCAAAAATTAATAGGCTTACTATACAATCCAAATCTCTGTTAGCTGCTACTTACGAAATTAAAGCTGCAGGCCTTTAATTAGGCCTAAAAGCTGACAATTACGCCTAATGTAAAATAAGCTAAAAAGCTAAAACATTTTTAACCGGCGGTTCTGATGGTTACTGCTTTTAGATTATATAATAGAGATAGCTGTTGTAATGCGTGACAGAGGCGTGCGCCTCACCACTGGTAGTGGCGGAACTGTACAGAAGACCGGATGCGACTAGGTAGTCGCTGTAGCCGCTTGTTTCATTGTCTTCTTTCCTATTGTATCCCTCCTGTGGCATTGTTGCATCAGGGCCCTTTGCAGTGACTTTTAGGCTATGTCCTTTCCTCCTCTTGACTGTGTCGGTTGTGTTCAGAAGAATCCATCATTTTTGTTTGGATATGCAACACTAACCCATCGATTCTGCCGTACATTCAAAATCTACCAAAGTGTCTGGTATCCAGAATGTAAAATTGTCTGATCAGAATGTAATATTGTCTGATCAGTTGTCTGATGAAAAACGTGTTTTTAGGTGAAAATGTCCAACAAATTATGCGATTTGTCTGATTTGCCTGATGACGGTGATTTTGTCGGGTATCCTAGATACCAAGATACGGTAGATTTTACATTCTGCACTCCGTTTGCAAGTTGGAGTCTCTTATGGAGTTCATCCCTTAACGTGGAGAGTTGATGGGTCTACCCTCACTTCAATCAACCCATATTGACTTACATCTATGGTGAAAAGTTTTGTTAACAGACACCTTGTACTAAATAAAAGGACAGTGGTATTGCGCATGCCCTTCTGCACTAAGAAACTGAAAAATGGCAAGTGTAAGTTGTTAATCCAGTCAGTAGATGTTCGGACCGATTCTGGTTGAGTTACTTCTTCACGCTGCTAGTGACCTTGATTGACACCGACCAAGCGATAGGACTATAGGAGGTAGATCCATAGTAACGGCCTCGTCCTTTGAACGCCTAGCCTTTGTGTGGTAGCACGTGCATATTGATGGGCCCATTTCCTACAACACAACTGCTGTGGTAGTCAGCCTCTGTGGAACTCTCACTCTCCCTACGTCATTTTTTCACAAGAACACGAGCCATCAAGCACAGAAGTGTAGGCAAGCACACACCTGAACCAATGGAAGGGTTGCTGTCCATATCCTTGATTTCGTCAAAACAAACCGTAATTTCGTTGTGAGTTTATTTTCCGATTTTGACGTTCTATACCTCGTTGGAATCCTAGGATCTTAACTTTCAAACCGTTCCATCCGTTTTATCCAAAACATACACACAAGAGCATAAACACATTCAAATCACTCCAAGGACGTCGAAATGTTCTTTACAACCAATCAGTGCGAAGGAACATCTTGAACCAGTTAAACAGTAGGCTAGATGCGAGCTAAGCATTGTGGGATTACAATGATAGCGAATTCAGAAGCTGTTGTATTATGCGCATTTCGACATCCTTGGAAAGATTCGCGTGTGGTTGTGCTTTTGCATGTATGTTTATAGGATAGAATGGATAGACCAGTTAGAAAGCTAAAGATCTTAGGATACCAACAAGGTATAGTATGTCAAAATCGAAAAATAGACTCGCAACGAAATTGCGACTTGTTTTGATGAAATCAAATATTTGGACAGCATCCCTTTCGATGGGTTCAGGTGTTTTATTGCCTACACCTCTGTGCTTGGTGGCTTGAATGTGTTCACGTGAAAAAATGACGTACGAAGAAACTGTCGGTTCCGTTTGAATTAGAAAGAGCTGCAGTTTGTAAGAAGCTTGGAACGAAAGCAATCGAACGAAAAATAGGGAAGCTGGGGTAGTTTCAACTTAAAAATCCAAGATCCATTTTCGCAGGCTAGCTTTCCCCCCTTGTTACTATTGTGTGTATTCTAGACTTTAGCCAAAAGCCTTTTTTCTACGGTAACTGGGAAGGGTGTCCTTCACATTTCTGCAGGTGGCTTCTATCTTTTTTGTGTGGGCGCCACTGATAGGGTCTTTGAAGTTGAAGGTGCTTGAAGCCTTCATTTTCAAGGCAGTCGTAGGCTTTCCAGTAGTCGCTAATGATTGTGGTTCCTGGGAGGATATACTGCTGTATAATTGGAAGCAGTCCAGCAGTGCTTCGCTCCTCCACAGGAGCCATAAAACCTCTCCAGTTTCGGCATCAATCCCGCCAAAAATCCAATGGCCTTCAATGCAATATACTACGTTATACTTTCTTTTGCCGAATTTGCTTTCGTCTATTTACACAGTGTGCCCTGGGACTCCAATTTACCGGGAACGCACCGCCATTGCGTCATACACCACTTCCTGACAAAAGAACGCCAAGTCCACCGCGCTTTGCTTCGCCACCTCTGCTTCATTTTGGATCGTTTCAAGCGGTACACGTCGCATTCACAGGTTGGTGAAGACTAGTATTTGCCACATGGCTAGTTTGGACCGCTCGAAAAAAGTTCCTCGTCGCAGAAATCACACCTCCTCTTATCTGTTTCCGAACTGACACTGTTTTTGAACAAAACTATTGCCAGCCGTCGATGTCCCTTCTGCGTTGGCCTAAAACAAGTGGCTGTCCACATTTACTGCACGGCCGTATTTTGGGCAAAAGCCCCCATTCCACGCATTTCTTTATCAATCCTAGGCCATCGTCCTCCTCCGACCACGCCAAAATCGTCCTCGTATTTATGGCAACCATCTTATACCGCAACATTTATTGCAATCATAGGCGCCGGAGCCAGGGGGGGGGCATGGCCCCACCACTTTTTGCTGGGACCAATAATAGCCCCCTCAGTTTTACTCAGTTTTAAGAAATCGGGAGATAGAAATTTTTTTTTAGTTAACTCTTCATTTTACCGTTGGTTTGGCATTTTAATTTCTGTTTTTATTAATACATTAATAACACTAGATTCGGAACAAAAGCACACAACGTGACGGAGCACACGAATTGAACATGACAGTTGCTTTGCACTAAGCGAAACTACGTAAAGAAAAAGCTGTATATTCAACGTGCCAGTTTCGTAAGTGAAACTTGCGTTTTTAGTTAAATCTTCTAAAAAGTAATTTAAATTTAGTAACAATGTGCGATGTCCATTCTATACGTCTTATAATACAACCCCTGAAATGTTCATTAATTTTATTAAAGATGTGATAAATATTGGAATAATAAGTCTGGCAATACTTTATCGTGGCCAACTCTATGTTGCCCACTTCTCTATCTCCCTCCTCCCCCGCCACTCTTACTATAAAAATGAATTGGAAATTAAGCTATCAGCGAAAATCATAAACTAAGAATAATAGTACAACAAACCAACGTTATGCCCTTACGCTTCATTTAAGTCATGTGACGCGGAATCAACTGATGTGACTCTGACTTAGTAGCATTCAGTCGTAACTGTATACATATTTTTCGGAGAGGGCAAATTCTAGCGCTCCCCCTTCCCCCATTGACACCCCCTGCTAGAAAACGTACGACCACTTTATTTTTATTGTCAGATTACTTTTCATGCTTTACGTAATGTATGTCTTATCGAAAAAAAAAAGTTTTGAAGAAAATAGAGAATTTAGAATTTTCCAATGATTTTTATGCCCCTCGGCTCATATTTTTTTTTGGGGGGGGAGGTCTTTCCCCCACCCCCTCCTGTTATGTATGCAACTGCTGGAATTTGGCCCCCTCACTTTTTTAATGGTAGAGGCGCCCCTGATTGCAATGACCTATCATCGGTGCCTGCACCATAGAAGTCACCTTCCCTTACCAAA